>CAJVPZ010002715.1:0-11997 GCA_910592135.1 Racocetra fulgida | reverse complement strand
GCTAACTAAATTAAAACTACTTCTGATAATTTTGATGAAATTTTTAATGTAGAATACATTCATGCGGAGCAGCAATCGTGTTTCTTTATCTAGAATTATTTAAAAATTATTGCTAAAAAGTTTTAAAAGATGGTGAACTTACATCACTTCAGAGGTTTTTTAGATCAAATGTTTACAAAAATTATTAATTCAATTAGATCTCTATAATTACATCTATATAGTTATGTCTCAATATAAGCATAAAATATTGTGCAACTAATTTTAATATTATAAATAAATTTTTAATTACAAATTATTTATATTTTCTATTATATAAATTAAGAAATTTTATTAAGAATTTAATTTTAGATACATTTATTTCTCACCAGAGTAAATTATTTGCCCTTTATAACAAAATTTGAAAATGCTAATATATCAAAATTTTACTAAAGTAACTCTTGTTATATAATATAAGCAAAAATGTTTCTTTTCAATCTTACTTTAGGCTAACTCTAACCCTAAATTTAAATCTAATATATTATTATAACCAAGATCTTTTATTATACTTTAGAGGTGAATAATTTACCCATGTAATTTATTAAATTATTTCTCTAATTTTTTATAATAATTAAATTTTAAATTATTATTCTTTGTACCATTGATTAGAAATAACTACCTCTATTAAAACTTATTACAGTCAGACCTCTCTAAGTGCACGCTATTGGGACTACACTTTAATAACATGCATATAGAAAATAATAAGAAAAAGTGCATTTATAGAGGTCATGTATATATTTAAGCTAACGCTTGAGTGTGCAAATAGAGATGGTGTGAACTTGTAGAGGGTGCACTTAGAGAGGTCTGACTGTATTAGGGTGTTGCTTTAATATAAATAGAAGTTTTTATATAAAATAATTTTTAAATAATGTAATATAGATTGGTTATCAGGTTCAGATCTTAGTTCTTATAAGGTTTTCAAAGGTTTTGAACATTTTTATTTAATCTACTTGACCTCTGATTTATAGTGCAGATTTTGAGATATAGCATACTGGTTATTCTTAACTACTAGCACAAATTAAGAATATCCATAAATTTTATTAATAAGAAATTAATAAATATAATTAGATATAATACAGTCCAGGTATATACAAAATTTGAAAATCAGATTCTAGAAGAATTTACAAACAGGTTCGTAAATTTGATTAGTTATTACACCTCTTTTTTATACACATATTTGTGCTAGGGGTTTACTATATTTTATATATCCATTGGTTGCTAAATGATATACAAATAGATAATAAAGTCGATAATTCCAAGTAATCCTGTATAGTAAGTTGTTTTCAAAAAGGTAAATGAAAACATAAATTTATTATTATTTCCTGCATATTGTTAAGTGAAAAAATACTAAGTGGCTTTTTAAATCGTTTAGTTTATTTTAGAACTTGCAAGCGAAGTGTAAAAAATTTGAACTGTAGTTTAAAATTCACTAGAATGAACATAGAATGATAGTAAAAACAAATATAGAGACAAGCTTAGCACAATAGTTAGGATGAATATAGTATATAGAATATATATATCACAATAGTTGAGACGAATATAGTACAATAGGTAGATTAGAAATAAACATAGTACAGTAGGTAGATTAGAAACAAATATAGTATGATAGTTGGTGTGAATATAGTATGATAGTTAAGACGAGTATAGTATGTTAGTTAGGATGAGAATAGTATAATATAATAGTTGGGATAAACATAATATAGTAATTAGAATGAATATAGTATGATAGTTGAAATATAGAAAAATAATTAAGATAAAATATAGTGTAGTAATTAGGATGAATATAGCATAATAGTTGAAATGAATATATTATAATAGTGAAATAAGCATAGCACGATGTTTAGACAAATTCAAAAGAAACATAGTATAATAGTTAGAAACAATTAAATGATTATAGCATGCAATTGAGACAAATGTAACATATTTTATTAATAAGCATTGCACAATAATTAAAATCTAGTACAATAGTTGAGATGAACTTAGTATGATAAATGTAGCATGATAATTAGGATAAATATAGCATGATAATTAAATAGATTCGTAGAATTTAGGATAAATATATATAGCATAAGAGTTGGTACAAGATTTAGATAAATTCAGAATATAGCATAAGAGTTTGGTAAATTTGTAATATAGCACAAGAGTTTGGTAGATTTAGAACATAGCGCGAAAGCTTAATATTAGTAGTTTTATAGTACCATAGTCATTAGTACTAGATTTTATATTGTATTATAGTACTATATACAGTATATAGTTAAATTCCTAATTTTATAATTAATAAATAAATAATAAAAATATAAAAAATAAAAAATAAACTTAAAACTTAATGGCTATGATTAATCAATGATAATTCTTGGATCATGCTTTAGAAATTTCTAGAATCAATCAATTAACAATCTATTTCTATAAAAGGTGTAAGCAGTACTATTCATTTATGGTATATTTCTGGACTGTAATATAAAATATAATTATAGTAAAAATTATTTAATTTTTATAATTTAATTAAGTTAAAATAGAAAACTTGCAAAAAATTTTTTTTAAATAACTAAATAGATTTTTATAAAAACTTAGCTTATTGAGTTTGTTTAAAAGTTTTATATTAATATAGTTATATAAATATTATCATTAATGGGTATCTGTTAGCTGTACTAAATTTAGTACAAAAGACTTAATTTAATACAGATTTAAAATGGGATTAAACCAAAAGCATGATCGATTGTCATCTGAAAATTTATATAATATATTTGTAATACCTATAGAGTCTACTGGCGCAATTTGAATGCCTCTTGTAAATGTGAGTCATGCAGTAATGCATCATATATGCATGCATATTCAGATTAAACCTGTATTGTAAATAAATCATAAACTTGACTATTAAAACCTTATATTTTATTATATAAGTCATTTTAAGAAGCTATTTAGCATTTTTTTTATAATTAAAATATGTTTTTCTTTAAAAAAATAATTATATGAGCCTTGTTATTATTTATTTATTATTTTTATTCAGTTTAGTTTTTATTTTATTTTATTATATATACACTTTAAATTATAAAACTAAAGCATTTTTATACTTACTGGTATTATACAATCTAGTTTGATGACTAGTTAATGCTTGTTATATCAAGCTCAAAAATATATTACAAGTTATAATCAAAAGATGCGTAAGTCAAATTAATAATTTAATTAAATTATGAAAGGTATATACTATATTAATATTATTCATTTAGTTACTGTTTGTTCAAAAATTCATATGAATTTAAATTCTTTATATTATTATTATATAGTATTGAGATAGTACTTTACTTTGAATAGCAATACAATATCTTTATAATTTTAATATTGTATGATGTAATTATCTGATATTAAGATTTTTAATAATCAATTAATGTAAGAGATTGCAAAGATTAATTTTATAATTTTTTTTGTATATCTCTAAATTTTTTTCTTATAAAAATATAAATTTTTAAAAGCATATTCATTTATTATTTGGTACATATTTGATATATTTATATAAGTAATGCCATGAATTTCAAGCAAAATAGTTATTGGAAAACAGGTTAGTTGCAAAGCAAAAGTATTACTGAAAAATATTATTTCACAATACATATCACAAAGTAATGAAGATTTAAAAACTTATGTCTTTATGGTTTGGTTGTTGGTAAATTAGCTGGAATATCTTGAATATTTCAAATAAAGTTTGAAGAAATTGGAGATGAAAAATTAATTGTAAACATTCGTGCTGAAAATTTAAAACATGAAAAACAAGCATCTTCAAATTGTATAGTTGAGGTTTCAAAGTCTTCAGTAACTCAAGAAAATCCTATTGAATCTAGTAAAAGTAGCTTAGAGAGAACAGCGATAGTAATACTGACATGATAGATCTTACTACAACAATAAAATGAAAAGAACAGCCAGTAACTTTAACCAATGTGCAATTCATTTAACTTATAATTGGGCATGTAAAATTAATATTGTATCAGTTAGTTTAGCTTCACCTTATACTATATTTCATTAATATCTTCCTATGAATTATATTGAACAAAACATTATTAAATCTATTATTTATGTAGAAGAAATAATTCAAATTGGATTGATATAAATATTAACAAATACATAATCTGGTTAGGACTTTGAATATTAATATCTATTGTTTCTATAAGTGATCAGCATTTTTATTGAAAAACTCAAAAGAATATACAACCTCTATTACCATTTAATTTTCAATGTTGAATAAGTATTCTATGATTTGAACAAATAGTGTCATTAATGATGCTAAATGAATTAGAAATATCTAATCATGAAGATTCATTATTTTTAGTTCATAGTTTTGCTAATGCAATAATGCAAACTTAATTAAAGTTGTGATTTCTAGAAGTGTATTATGTATTGATGAGTCAATGAACTCATGGTTAGATACTAAAAACAAAATACCAGGTCGCTGCAAAATACCACGAAAACTACACCCTATTGGACAAAAATAGAAAACTCTTGCCGATAGTTTAATGAATATTATTGTTCAATTAGAACTATGTGAGGATAAAGTAATTAGAAATAATAAATGATATATTTCTAATTATAGTAGTTCTGCAGTATATACTTTATGATTAACACAGCCATGGTTTGGTAGTGGTCATACAATAGTTGGTGATAGTTGGTTTGGCTCACCAAAACTTTGTACTAAATTTAGTACAAAGAGCTAATAGATACCCATTAAATTTAAATAATTAGTAATCTATCTTATATTATTTGTTAGTTTTTATAAAAATATTATAGATGTTCAATAGAATAGGTGGTCAAATTCACAAACTCTACAACTCTGCTATTAAAAATTAATAATTACTAATCATTAGCAAAGCTTATTTCTTATATTATCCACTTATTCTATAGAATAACTGATATTATTATTTATCTAATTATAAGATTTTAATTTAATATGCATTTAAACTTCTCTCTATCTATAGGCTGATATTTTGTTGATTATACTATTTTATTAATTATCTTATATCTGATTTTATAATTTTTATTTTTATATATTTTGCTTTTATATTAGCTTATTATATTAAAATTTTTGACTAGTATATGTAATTATTTTATTGTCTAATTACATATGTTTAATAAATTTTATTAAAAAATAAATGATAAAAACATAATATAGATATAATGCTAAAATATAGTAAAAAATATAATGCTAATTTATCTACAAATAATACAATATAAATTTATAAGCTATAGCTTCATCCTAAGTATATTAGACAAATGTCACAATCTAAACAAAATTTATACTAACTCCAAAAATGAATAAAAGAAAATTATTTTATTTAGTTTTATTTTATATTCAGTTACTGCCTTTATAAAAACAATTATTATTAAATGCACCTATAGTGGTTTTTATCTATTATATATTTTTATTATATTTTTTAAATTTTCTAAGTTTTTATAAGTTTTGAATATAAAATTTTTAATATCAATTTTTTCATGTTAAAGTTGATATTAAGGTTAGGATTAGGGTTTGGGAAGAGTTTTTGAAAGCATAGAACATTTTTACTTAGAACATCTCACACTAATTAATTAGCTAGTATTTAAGATAATGGATATATAAGTGTAAAACACCATAGGTACGTTTTAGTAAAATCATATAAAAAAAGTTATTTAAAAAAAATTGGTTTTGAAACTCTAAAAAAAAAGATAAATAAAAAAGGCTAGTACTTATTTTAAGACCAAACCAACCCAATCTACATTTTGTTACTGCTTTTAAATAAAAAAGCTAATAAAAAATAAAAGATTAGTTTCACAAACTAAAAAAAAAACTGATGAAAGTAGAGTTTCAATCCGGATAAATCCGTTATCCATTTACCCGCATTGACTTATCCGGATATCCATCCATTTATGTCAGATATCCGAAACGGATTAACCGAATCATCCGAAGTATTAGGGAGAACTATTTTTGTACTACCACCAAAAAAGTTTTTAGGCCAAACAGACTTCAAAATCAAGTGTTACGCAGAAGAAATGCGAAAAATCAAAACATATTAAAAAATCATTTATTCTACATTTTAACTATGAAACTACCTCCTGCGCACTAACAAAAATGAGACTTTAAAAAAAAAACTTAAAAATCGAATAAAATATATTCGGCGAGCCGCAATTAGCTTTTACTATGTATTTAAATTCGGCTTTTAATTTGGTTATGGCATTAATTATGAGTTTAGGCTTTGGCTTTGTGTTATAGTATGAGCGGCACTGTTTCTAACAAAAAATAGATGTAGAAATATTTTCAGCAGAGCAGTATGTATAGGCTGTAATAAACTAATACATTGTCTATTCGATTATAACAATACACATTTATTGTTTAAATAAAATGTTTAAGAAGAATAATTATTATAATTATAATAATAATAATAATAATTCTTATAAAAATAATAAAAATTTTTATAATAATTATTATTACTACCAATAAAATCATAATAAATATCGGTTCCTTTTAAATGAAAAATTCAAAAATTATTAGCTATAGAAGAAGTATAAATTAGAAATAAGGCCACCCAAAATTAATTTCTTTTGATTTGTAATATTAAAAGTTAAGACAGATCCGGCTGTCTGGTTTTTTTAGTTTTATAAAATATTACAGCTGTTATTATTCCTGGGACACCTTATGAAAACTTAACCGAATGATTATAAGTTATTGATTTCGGCATGATTAATGTAACGTTTGTTATCGACGGAGATGGTCTAAAGCTTTTACGTACGTACGTACTGAAGTTTTAAATTTATTACTAATCGATTTGCAAATTAAAACCCACGTCAAACATATAAAATACTACAAGCCTTTAAACGACCCGTATTTTCACGTTCAATCTCTTTGTAACTCATAAAAATACCAGTCAGGATTTTCTTTAAAGCCTTAAAAGATTTTTTCTTACACTGACGGAAGCCTTTCAACACATCCATATCTTTTCCGGCGAATATGCTTCAAAAGTATCGTAGATAGCCAGCTATCTGGTCATTATCTATTAATAATTGTCATTGCTGTATCGTAGATAGTGATCGTTTGAAGGCTTGTAAAGGCTTGTAGTATTTTATTGTTTCACGTGAGATTCAAAACCTATATACGTACGTACGTAACTGTCTTTAGATTATTTCCGTCAAATAATAAACGTTACATTGATCATGCCGAAATCAATAACTTATAGAATCGGCAGAATAATCATTCGGTTAAGTTTTCATAAGGTGTCCCAGGAATAATAATAACGGCTGTAAATATCATTCGGTTATTAGAAATATCAAAACTAAGTCGGCAAGATTATGAAAATCAAGAAATTACTTTTGTATGACCTAAGCGAAAAAATATAAATATTTACACAAACCATTTTTGCGATCCTAATGGTAATTCCAAATTTATATTGTCGTTTGAATTATCACCCTTAGTAAATAAATATAACTTAGATACTTCTTGGAGTGCCTACATTATTTTATAACATAAATTAAGATCATTCCGGTAAAATGTCATTTGACAAAATTCCTAAGATCTGAAAATTCAAATACCGAATGCTACTCAAATTGTTCTAACAACTCGAATAGTTCAAAATTGTTCACCTGTAAAAGAGACAAAAATGATGTATTTTATTTGTAATCTACTAAAAAATATAGTAATATGGTTTCATCAGATAGAAACTATACTTACTATAATTATAAAAAAAAACCCCTCAGATTTCTAGTCGAAATGAGGACATTTCAATTAAAGTTCAGTTCACCATAGTACTTATATAGTAAGGAGTAGCTATCTTGGCTCTTAATATAGATGCCAAAATTAACCAATTATAATATACAATTAATTTGTCTATCTGTTCACGCACGTTTGAGAATTAATTGTACTTGCATTTTAGAATTTTAAAATTCCTCCAATTGACCGTTGAAACATTACAAAGTATAAGATTCACAGATCACTAAGAGCCATCATTGAATCACCAAAAATTATAGTACGTGTCTGTCAGGATTTTTTAATTTGAATAATTATGCTTATTCATAATACTCAATGACATACCTTAATATCACTGAGACATAGCTGCGAATAGGAGTTGTACCAAATATACTCTAATTAGATTTCAAATTTAGATTATTAGTTGCTAGATGTATTGAAAATTATATTGATTTATTACATACCATACTTGTCTATGTATCAGATCTTGTATTATATAACCGTAACGTTAAATAGCACAGGATCCTGAAGCATGATATGTAATATTACTTCTAAAATCCCTTAATACAATAGTACTGGTACTTCTAAAAGTTTCTTCAATAAATATAATGAACGGACGTTGAGTTTTTACATTAATAATTCTTACCATAATATCAACTGAGACGCCTTTCAAAACTAGAGGACTATCAAGCCCATATTTACTGTATTATCTCAATATAACGCCCCCTGGGCGTTATTTCTGGTGGCTTAATTTAAAAAGAGTCAATAATTAACTTGATCGAAGATTTTTTTTAAAACTTTTATATTAAATATTAGGTTTAAAAAATTATTCTGCTAAATTAATTATTAGCTCTCTTTAAATTAAGCCACTCGAAATAACGCCCCGTGCGTTATTTTGAGATCATACGGTAATTTCCAAACTGTTTTAATGTGAATGTCTCCACCATATGGCTATCCAGGGAGTGACTGGTATTATAATCTCAGTTTTTGCTTCTAAAGTGCTGTAGTAAACTAAATATTCAACTAAGTTCGTATTGCTTTCTATTATTAGAAAATGAGAAATTAGTCGCTTAAATATGATGATTAATATTATTTACTCTTACTCACCACTTGTCTGACGCGCCAATTAAAAACTGCAGCAACTTAGAGCACAGGAGCGAACACTAATCCAGCAATTAAAGGTATAAATACAACCTCTAATGGTGCTATCCAATCATTAATCAAAGATTACCTATTTATCCTTATAGAGTTCTTATATCTCTTTTTACTATGTTTGTAGGGTATAACTTCTATAAGAGAATATATGTTAGTAAAGGTTTTTGAATGATGATTTGATTTGCTTATACTTATTTTATCTAGGAGAAATAATGTTTGCATAACTAGTACAAAAAATCTTGCTTGAAATCTAGTGCAATAAATAAATATAATTAACATATACTTTTCAATAACAAAAATTAAGATTTAATCTCAAATTCAACCTGCTACAATTAGCACTAAAGTCTTATTACAATGCACCACCCTCTAAGTAACTAAACTACAGAGATGTACCAATTTAAGATAAATCGTTTAACGAAAATTCTAAACCTTTATAGAGAACAATAATGATATACTTATCTGTGAATTTTTCATACTAAATCACAGTTAAAGCTATACGTACCCATCTATATACGGGGTAATAGATTTATAAAAAAATCTTGTGTAACAATAATATGCATACGTACTGTACGTACATATCAGATAAAAATTTCTATTTTTTACTTCTAAATACAGTATAAAGTTATTTAGATGGGTAAATACTATCCAAGTGTTTTTCATTTTTTTTAAAAAATATTAATCGTTTAAACAATTTAGGACTTATACGAGTTCTTTTTGCAGTTATTAAATTTCCCGCGTTTGAAAAAAGCCTTTCGCTAGCCGTTGAAGATGCAAAAACTGCCAAGTATTTTTTTGCTAATCTGCTCATAACAGGGAATTTATTACGTCGCTCATGCCACCACCCTAAAGGATCACAGTCAAAATCAATCTCCTCAAGCTTTAAATACTCTGAAATCTCCTCAATCATAGCTGGCGTATGCTTTTTAAAACTGGAAAGGATGCTACTTTTAGTATTTTTTTTTATACGAGTCTCCGTTATAACTACATTTTTTTTTCCTTTATCTAAACTATTTTTCATCCTATTATATTCTTCACGAAGTAGATTTTCAGTAGCAAACCGTTCAGCGAATGTGACAAAAGATAGATTTTTACATCTAGGATCCAAAAGACTAGGCAAAAGTAATTTAGGTGTTGTTAAATTGGGCCAATAGTGATTTATTGCATTATACAAATTACTTTTAACCTTATCAACGTCTACATTAATTGGTGCATAAGCCTGCTCTTCCTCCTCCTCATCATCACTTGTATCATCAAATATATCCTGATCATCATCATCATCATAATTATTAATGTCTTCGGTCTCAATACTATCTTTAGGCTGATATCTGTTTTTAAGTTCGATTAAAATAGGAACCAAGACCGAGTATGTGCAATAGTTGCTTCCGCCTAAATAATTGGTAGCTTCAGAAAAGGGTTGAAGAATCTCTACAAGTTCACTTATTGTATCCCATTCATCATCGGAAAGTAAAATTTTTTTTAAATATTTAAGATCTTTTTTGGTACTGGAATCAGATTTAGTTGAAAGAAGGTTTACAAGAAGGCTAATATGATCTTTTAATTTAAGAAGTCGATTCCAAGCTAGATAAGACGAATTCCACCGCGTGGGGCAATCGGTGATGACATGTAAGTATTCGGAAACATTTTTGACGTTCTAATAAATTAAAACATATATATGTTAGAGTTACTAATTATATTAATACAGTCGAATCTTGGACATAATCACTAAGTTGGGAAACAAGGATTTTACGATTATAAAAAATAAAAGTTGGACTATATGAAGTTCAAATTTTATGTTTTATAATACAGTCAGATCTTGATATAATTACTGAGTTGGGAAACAAATAAGAATTTGGTAATTATTAGAAGTTGTAATATAAAAATAAGATTACCGTATCATCACGAAATAACGCTCTGGGGCGTTATTTCGAGACAAAAAATTTAACTCGTTTTAAAATTTGTGTCTTGAAATAACACCCCGGGGCGTTATTTTGAGACGATATGGTAAAAAAATAGTATGACTATAACAAGGTGTGACTATATCGAGAGTACTATAACGGGTCTAACTATAGGTAAGAAGTAGTGTGATTATAACAAAATGTGACTATATCAAAAGCGAATCTGTAAATAATTATAGATATATATTACGTCAATATTATTATCATCGTCATTATTGTTTTCATCTTCTAAATCATTTGTTTGGTAAATTTCAGGAAATTTACTTTGGACTTCCTCAAAACGTTCACTTTGTTTAGGCCTTTTAAAAAAGTTAATTAAATGTTTTACTCTTTTAACTAATGTTTTTACTGAAATTAGCCCTTTTTGAATCACTAGATGCAATGTATGAGCCGTACAATTTAGCCAGTCAACTTCTTCCATATCTAATATGGCTCTTTTTATATTATAACCATTATCCGTAGTAATGATAAAAGTTTTATCTTGAATTTGCCATTCATGCATAATGGCTTCTAATTCTTCGCTTATGTGTTCTGCTGTATGCGGATATCGAATGTATTTTATTGTAAGGACCAATTCACACAATTTCCAATCATCATTAATAAAGGCACAAGTTATGCCAAGATAACCTTGGCGACTGCGAGCTGTCTACAAATCTATACTTAATGATACTGAAATAGCTTCACTTATTAATTTTTCTTGGAGCTTGGGTAAACTATAATCATATGCCGTATAGATTAATTTTTTTACAGTTTCCATACATGGCATTATAAATGCTGGGTCTAGGTTATGAATAAATTTACGAAATGCTTCATTAGTTACAACATAAATAGGTTGTGAATCATTTATTATCCAGGTCGTAAGAGATTGTCGTAGTTGAATCTGACGGGCTTCAGGATGTTTTTTATTTCTTGGTAAGACTTGTTTTTTCTAAATTAAGATTTTTCATTAATTAAAAATATATATTAAATATTAACTAATATAGTAATAGATCTAATTACAAACTTTAGTTTTTTCATTGTTGCATATCTCATGGGAGTTCCGAAGATGGATAATTGCATTTCCTGTTGACCCGCTGGAATAGACATACTGTATACCACATTTAGTACCATCATCTTTTTTTTCTTGGCATATTATGACGGGAGTGTCTTCTTCAT
>CAJVPZ010002714.1:0-11998 GCA_910592135.1 Racocetra fulgida | reverse complement strand
GAGTATCGTAGTAGCTGTAAAATCCATGATAGATACTCTAACAACTATTGAAAGAATTACTTTTGAGTATGTTTTACATTTTTTGTAAAGATTCCAACATTGTTATCATTACTAACTCAATATTTTCTTAGCAACAAATTTAGCACAGATTTCTTATTTTTTTAAAAAAAAAATAAAAATTGATAAGCCTGGAGCATTGTAGTGAGTCACACTAGTGTTTTTTATAAAATTATTCTGCTTGACAATAAACTGAAATCTTCTTATCAGCTGATTTGATTATCCAAAATTACAAAGTTGGATTTAATGTTTCATAAAATCAAAATCTAAGTTTGAGTTTCAAATCAAATATTTGATCAAATTTGATTTGATCAATATTTGATCAAATTTGACTTGTAGCTCAAACTTTTAATTCAATTAGTAAAAAACCTATATGTAGGAAAATACACTGCAGGGAAAGAGATATGATAACTGAAGGTCTCTACTTGTTCTATAACTTTTATCAACACTACAATATACCCGGCCTAAAGTGGAAGTATACTACTAAAGGGTACTCTATATGAAGATTTACGGTATGAAAATCTAGGAAGATAATAATCTTCAAGTGCTGTGTCACTTAGTGTTGCACTGTTACAGCTACTCAGCAGGACTGTAAAGGTGCCAAATCAAGTATAACGTGAAAATCATGATTTTTATAAAAAAAGCAACCGATATAACGTAAAAATCATGATTTTTGTAAAAAAGTACAAATAACTTAATACTTTGTCTATAAAACCACCTTCTGTGCACTAACAAAAAAACTCCTTGCAATATTTTAGTATAAAAAAGTTTAATTTTAGCTTCTAACCTAATTCTAATTTAAGGTTTTATTACTTTAAATATATTGCATATATTATTAATATATTACTATAGTAGCCATTATATGCTGCGCCATTCAAGACGGTTATGAGAGTTAAAAATTACATAACCGTTACAACTATTTATGTAAAATTATATATTTGTTGCAACCATTATATTCTGCACCATTCAGAACGGTTATATGACTTAGAAATCACATAACTGTTACAACTGCACTATTTAAAAATTATATAACCATTATAACTGTTATATACTGCACCACTCAAGATATTGTGTAACTCAGAAATCATATAACTGTTACAACCGTTATATGCTGTGCCACTTGGGATGGTTATGTGATTTAAAAATCATATAACCATTACAACCATTATATACTGTGCTACTCAGGCAGTTATAAATTTTAAATAAGGTTTTCTGCAGAAGTAAATTACAAGAAATATAAGGTAGTGTCAAATGACTTACTCTGGGGAGCTGTGGCAATCAATTAATAAAATATAAAGTATGTCAAATGACTAACTATGGGGATCACAGAATAGTGTAAAATAACTGACATTGGGGTATTGAACATGGTCAATTAACAATCTTCAGGGGGCTATATTAAGCTCTTAAATGTTAGATCCCTTAGCAAATACAACTGAGCAAAAATTTCTTCAACTTAATGAACTCAGCAAAGAGGATACAAACCAGATACAACTTAGCTATTATTTTTATTGCTACAAATGACCATATCATCAACTTACATAAATAGTAAGCAATTGATAAAATTACCTCTAAATCCATTAATACTGATACTCTTGCTTATGTAATTATATACTTCCATATTTATACACTCGACAAACTATCAATTCAAAATATAAAACAAGCTTACACTTAACAATTCTACCCAGAAGCAGAAAAAATTTTTTTTTTTAAATTTAAAATCAACTTTAATAAACCTTTAACTAAAATTACTTTCATTAAACCAAATCTTACAACAGACACTAATCAAACCTCAACTCATCAAACCTTAACATCTCAAATACTATCCACTCAGACAGTTACTGTCACAGATGATGACATTATTATATCAGAATCTTCTAACAATTCTATCTCTAAACCTAATATTAGCCAAGAATCTATACTTTATACAACCACACTATCATACAATCCTTTTTAATAAAATCTTTTGCAGATTACATGAATGCAGCCACTGCTTCTGAAATTATTATATCCTCCACTTCAAGTGAGCTATTTTCAGAAGAGAATGATGTAAGTAGACAGGTGGTTAAGTCTATTTATGCAGAGGATCATTTATTTGATGATCAGACCCAATGTACAGAGCAGACTATAGAATTCTGCACAGCTGTAAGAACCAAGTTTAAAATGGCAAGCAATTCTGCAAAAGTGTCTTTGTCCAAATCATTACCAACATCATCAAACTTCTATGATTTGAAAAAATGCTATAACAAATTTCTTACTTACTACCATCTTCCTCTACTAAATAAATCACAAACTATCAAGTCTTTTTGTTAACATCTACAACACAACAATGCTGACTACCTAGCTGAATTTAGTTTTATAACTATAAATAGTAACAAAACTAAGGCACATATGTATCTGCCACACAAACTTGATATACTTCCAAACCACTACACCTTCTGCCTTACCCCCTTTACTACTATCTATTCCTATTCACTTATCTGCCGCATCTGAAATTTTTTATCTTAGTGATAAAACAAACAAATTAATCGAAATTTCACTATCTAACTTAACTCAAAACATCTTTAACTTTTAACTGATGGCTCAGTTATTGATATAGATACTAATCAGTGCTCTATGGGTATAGACTGAGTTCAAATAAATAATAATAGTCAAATAATTCACAAATTCTCAGCCAAGACCCACTTATAGCCAACCTCCTACAAAGCTGAACTTTTATCTATTTTATCTGCTATTTTAACTACTCGATTCAACTCCTTTATCAACATTTATACAGACTCTCAATCTATTATTACTAAATATACTAAGCCCAGCTCCTCAATAATTAATCCTAACAAACTTTTCAAATTTAATATATGGTTTCTATAGCACACATTCCTTAATATAATTCAATCCTTCAAATTACATATTACTTTTCATAAGGTCTAGGCCATACTAATAATACCTTTAATAATTTAGCTGATTCACTAGCTAAACAACACACTTTTCAAATATTATTAGACTTTAACTACACTAATATCTACAACCTATATTACATCTTGTAATGGAACAAAGAACTGTATCCAGTAGAATACTCCACCAGATACTTTATCAAAACTATTTGTAAAGCCCACATTTTAGCTATATGGTTATCACAAAAACAAAACAATGAATAGTCTTCACTTAATCAACAAATTGACTAGAGATCTACATGGCTCTACTTTAACTACAACCATAAATTTACATACAATCTTACTAATTTCAAATTTAATCAGTCAAGTTCTTTAAAATTAAAATACTATTCAATGAGTTGCCTACATACTCACTATATCATACATTATATTCTTAAGTCTTTCACAGTGATAACTGTTTTCACTGCAATTTCTTCAATTCTTCATCACACTGGCATATCTGCATTAATTCTTCTTTACTTCACCAACTAATTCTATCCACTACTACGAATTATCTTTACTCAGTTGAACTTGATATATCTAATAATGAACTAGAGAACTTAATAGTAGAGGATACTGTAGATCATTTTTCATATAATATGTATAGCAAATTAATATCTTATATAGATATAAGAATATGCCACTAATAAAATTTTTGAAAATTCAATTAATTTTTATTAAAATTTTATAATTTCATAGATTAAAATATGCTCTTTCTAATGGTATAAATTTTAATAACCGAATTATTTTAATAAAACATACTTGTATATATCATGAAGTTGCTGTGGTGACCTCAAATTTGCTGGGGTTACAAAAGTGTTAATTTTGATTAGTTATATCATAAGATCATCATATGATTTTTATTAACAAAAAATCAATACTCTATTTTTAAATGCATATTTCTTAGTAAATATCTAACCAATTTTAATAATATTACTACTATTAGAATCAGAAGAATCTATTCTACAAATTTTGTTATAAATTTTAAAATAACTTACTTAATAAAATTTTTTTTAATTACAAAAAGAAAAAATTTTGCCATCATAATTATATGAAAATTAATTTACGTATCCTCTACCCTTAATCTAAAAAATTTACAAACATGAAGCATTCTATAATATAGTATTACAACCCTACTCATACTATATAGAGCCTACTCTCAAAGAGTTAATTCCCTGATTTCTAATTCAAACTATTCAAGACTACAATATTTCTTATAAGACAGCATCAAATATTATAATTAATCTACTACTTAAAATCAATGAACAATTATACGAACAAGTATGGAAACCTTACTGTACTAATTTTGCTAATTAAAAAAATAGCAACAATCAACCTTTCTATACTCCAACAACTCTAACTCTATGCAACAAATTGATGATTCAAACTCTGATATTTTAAGCTCAAATCAGCAATCTAAAAGTACTAATCATATATACTCATATCTATGTAAATTACCAGATTAATTACACTCATATACTGGAGCCTGTTTACCGATTGGTCAGGCTGAAAGAAAATTAACACTTGGTCTATATATTGGGCCAAGTATAGTTTTTTCTTAAATTATATCTTAACTATAGTAACCTAGATGAGTCTTTGACCACTCTAGTAGGTTTAAATTGCAGATAAATTTTCTCTGTCTGAGCTTTTATTCTTGCATATAATTTTTATTTTCATTTGTACTAGTACAAATAGTAGCAGCTCTGTAAATCTCTACATTGTTATAATAATTAATATTGTTGTTATTTCAAAAATTATTAATAAAGATATGAGCAAAGCTTCACCTTAATACCAAAAAATAATTTGTTCAGCACCCAAACTAGTAGAGTTGTTTTTATTTTACTTAAAAGTTTGATAAAAGATGCTTAATTTTGATTTTTTTTGATCAAAATATCAAAATTAAGCATCTTTTCTCAAAATTTTAAGAAAAATAAAAACAACTTTATTGATTTAATGTAGTTTTAAGTGCTGAACAAATTTTGTTAGAGCATGAAGTTAGAATTAATTAATAAAATTTTGATAAATTTAAGATCTTAAAATTCTCAAAATTTTATAAATTAATTCTAACTTTATGCACTAATAAAATTTGTTTAGCACCCAAAAATACATTAAACTGGCTGAGTTGTGTTTATTTTGCTTGAAATTTTGAGAAAAAATGCTTAATTTTAATATTTTGATCAAAAAATCAAAATTAAGCATCTTTTATCAAACTTTCAAGTAAAATAAAAACAACTCTACTAGTTTGGATACTGAACAAATTTTATTAGTGCAAGTTAGAATTAATTAATAAAATTTTAAGAATTTTAATAGTTTGTAAAATTTTATTAATAAAATTCTTTAAAATCTTAAATTTCTCAAAATATTACTAATCAATTCTTACTTCATATACTAACAAAAATTGTTTAGCATCAAAAAATACATATAATTACAACTAGTCTTAAACTATTTTTTAAACTTTGGACCAAATCCGGACCAAACCCCAATTAGATAAATTAGATAATATTGGTTTTATTTTTATTTTTTTTTTTGGTTTTAAGGTGACCTCTTGGTCGCTATCTTTTTATTCGATTATTGTTAACTTTTACAGTATGGTATACACTATACTGTACATATATTTGGAGAGTACAACTAGCTACATTTGCAACATTTGGTTGCCTATTTAAGTAGACCCTTATTACTAAGTCCTACACTAGCTGCCGTACCTATAACCCTATCGAGTTACTCATTTAAACCCTTTGTGTCTATGTACATTAATTTTCTAACTGAGCGAGAATACAATAGTACCCCTTATTTTCAGATCTCTGACTTAGAACTTTAAGACAGACCACCTATAGGGTTCTTTGTCCTCAAGGTAAACCTGCTAGAGCCTTTCATATCCACATTTAGGCTGATTTAGGCTTTGATAACTTATACCGAGTCTGAAGACAAGTACTTGTGAGCCGAGCTGCTACTGTTATCTACTTTTGCTCTTATAGAGTTTACTCTACCCAGCCCTTACTCATCTAATCAGGAACCCTTCCACTGTTTTACCAAACTTCCAATCTAGATAGTCTGGTTTGGTTCACAAGTTACATTATCTGCTTTCCTACTGGCTTAACCTAGATACCAACCTGTGACCTTTTCCTCCAGTCGACTCTGGTGGTGCCAAACACCCAGTCCTTATTCAGATCCACAGCTTATTGGTTTTCTTCTCAAACTATTCAGAGCTGTTAAAAGTAGTGCTACCTCTCTACTCAGGACTTGCCAAGCAGATTTCTATTCGGGACAATGTCTAACGAATTTACACAGGTCCCGGAGACTTATCGTGGGTTTACACTGTCTTTTATCAGTTTGTATCCCTTCATATAACTTATCTATTACACAAATGCCCCAAGATCTTCCAAGTCTGTACTACCACTCCCGATTAGGGCTTACAAGATAAGCCATCCATTAGGCGATCATTACCTCTTGCATCTATTTGATCTGACCATTGTTACAGGATCTATATCCCAACACCTAATAGTCATCAATGCATAGAAGAATTCGATTTTTCATCGTTAGTGGGAATTGAACTCTAGATATACCACTTTGGGAGGCGACAACTTAACCACTTTACTATGTCACCACACCTCTGGTTTTGTTTTTATGTTATTGTTATACACTAGTCAAATATAAGAAGTTTAACTACTAAATAAAATGACCGAATCAACCTGAATTCAACTGTCAAATATTTGGCTGATATTATACCGAATGATAGAGTAAATCGACAGTTGAATACTAATAAAAAATTAGCAACCAAATTTAAGCCAAAAATTTCAATCAAAAACTGATTGACATAATAAAATTGACCTGTAATCAACTACTGAATACTTATAAAATTCGGAATAAAATCAGTATAAATTCAATGGCCAAATTCAGGTCAATTCAGCTATTTCATTTGGTAGTCAATTAATTACAATAAATTGACTTATAATTAACAACTGATACTTATAAAATTCAGAATAAAATCAGTATAAATTCGATAGCCGAATTCAGGTCAATTCAGCTATTTTATTTGGTAGTCGATTAATTACAATAAATTGACTTATAATTAACTACTGAATACTAATAATTGACAACTGCTTACTAATAATATTTGGTATAAATTTGATAGTCAAATTCAAGTCGAATTGGCTATTTCAATCAATTGTCGATTAATAATCAACAATCAATTACTAATAACATTTGTACAAATCGAATTCTGAATAATTTAACATATTATAAAAATTTATTAAACAAATTAGATACAAATTTAAGAAAAAAGAACAAAACAAAGCAAGAAAAAAACAAAAAAAAAGAAAAGAAAAAGAAGCGAATAAAATTTGAAAAAAAATAAAAAAATAAAAAAGAAAAAAAATTAAAGACTTCGTTTTCTTGAAGGTCTCTCTATTGTATCAGAAGCTGGTCTTTTACCATGACTTCTGGCACTCCTCTCTTTGTCATCCCTCCATTTACCATCATCATCAGAACTCTCATCCTCATCTAACTCTTCCTCTTCATCCTCTTCATCCTCTTCCTTCTCTTCCTCTTCATCCTCCTCATCCTCCTCATTGTCATATTCATCTCTTACTGCTTAATTAGGCAGATTATTAGGTCGAGAAGCCATCAACGTATATGAGCTTCGGCGGAACATTTAAAATTAAATTGCATAGCTGTATCGAGGACACCATGCAACAAATCAGTTAACTATTAAAATAAAACGAAAAAATCAACATGAAATAAATTAATTAAATTAGTATTCCTGTTATTGCCATTTGACTGATGCTCGGTATGTCAAATGATATGCTATGTATATTATTTGATATACTGAACATCAGTTGAATGGTGGTCAATTTTTGCTAGTGTAACAGAAAAAAAAAATTTTATATCTTTTAGACCTCCAAGCCAGGCTATAGACATTAACATACATATGACCTCTTTCATCCGTTTCTTTATCAGGGTCTGACATCTCAAGTGAATGTATGTCATTATTCACTAAAACTTTGGTTAATTCATCTATGTCATAGCCAGAAAGTCAAGTATCCTTCTTCGAATGAAGGTACTTGAACACCGAAGCTCGCCAAGACTTTTTCTGTAAAATTAAATTAAAATATTGAAAACTAAAATTTAGTAAATTATAACTTAAAATTGACCTAAATTAAGCTAGGTCAATTTTTTATGACTTAAATCAGAGATGGCAAAGCCAGGTGTGTTTATATATTTTTTAATATTTAATTAAAATTAGGATAAGGGTTGGCTAGAGGTTAAGGTTAAGGCAAAACTTATAGGTAAAATTGCCTTTCCGACATTTTTTATTAGTGCCCGAGGTAGGTTTAGACACTCATTTTCTTTATTTTTTGTGTTTTTCACTTTTTTTCTTTGTTTTTGTCTTGTTGAGCTGATCCGGGTAAATCAAAATTTATTATTTGATTGGCTGTTGCTCACGTGAACACACCTGGCTTTAAATGACCCCTTAAAATCGACCTAACTAAATTTAGGTCGATTTTAAGTCATAATTTATAATATATATATATAACTCATACATCACCTCTTCGGTATGACAAGTATTACTTATTTACTATGCATCGTATATCCTCCTTGTGGGTAAAAAGATATATAAAAAGTGCTTTTCTCCTTCCTGCCAATTCTTAAGTTCCTACACTTTGCTTAGACTCTAATATTCTTTAACCCTTCTTATTTTGTAAAGTGTGATATTCTCTCTCTAGGGTAATTCCTACAGGCAAGGCTTATCACTATTCTTGTATTAAATAAAGCTATCTTATATACTATTATATCTCGAATCATTTGCCTGCTGCTGTGTAGTTAAGTAAACAACTACACCTCCACCCTGTATATATTTACAAAAGTCAATCACTATACCGGATGACCTTGTTACTTGGTTATATTTTACTAAGAAGGCTACAACCCTGTAATAATAAAATATATACTGTGATCTAAATAATTGTAGTTGTATAGTATTATTTTTTAATAAATTTTAAAAATATATTGATAATACTATTAAGAGTATTGCTAATTTTCACCTCAGGTGATGTTATCTGGTTGTATAAAGACCAATCAGATTACTGGATCTTGTGTAACCAAAACAAAATGAATCAAGAAAAAATTAAAAAATTTTAATAACTCAAAATTTAATTATAAAAACTATGCTTTGACTTCTAAACAAAGTTTTTAGCACCAAATTTTATATATACAGTCAACTCTGGATATAACGAACCTTTTTATAATGAACTCTGGATATAACAAACTCAAAATTTTTAAAATTTAATATTAGTTCGGTATAACAAAAGCTGCAGCTCTTAAGAAAACATAGTAATTCTAAATAATGAACTTTTTTTTTGGCCAGAATTTAGGGTTTGTTATAGAAAGAGTTGACTGTATTTAGACCCTCTTATTCTTAAGTTAAACCTAACTCTAATTTTAAATTTAGGCAATACAAACTTAATAAATTAGTTCTCATAACCCGGTTGGGTCAAATTTCGCAAAATTCTTAAAAATTTTTTGACTATATTTACTATCTGGGTGAAGTTTTTTTAGAAATTTATAAAAATTTTTATATGCTTTTTAATATATAAAATTTTTTGAAAATAAAATTAAAAGCCGGGTTGCCGAGTTATTTTTCAAATTTTATGTTATGAGAACCAAAAAATTAACTTTGTATGGCCTTATTTAATTTTTAATAAAAATTTTATAATACCTTGTAAAAATTAGTTATTTTCTACTATTACTATATTTGTAAGAATATAAATACCTTTTTAATAACTTGACAAATTTATTTAATCGAAACTAATATTTTATTTTATATATTAACTGAATTTATTAGTTGCATTTGGAAAATCTTCGCTTAGTTAGTGATGTAGATAAAATTTTTTAAAGTTTATTAATGTTAGAGTTAGCGTTTCGTATAAAGTTAAAAGCTAAGTGGTTCTATAATAAAATTATACAAGAAAACTTTTTGTTAGTGCACTAAAGGTGGTTTATTATGCAGATTTTTGAGAAAGAAGTGATTTTTGGCAAAACGAATGTTGGTTTGATCATGCTACATTACACCTAATCCTCGAAATCTGATTTGTAGCTCATGTATAATCATGCATAACTAAGCAAAGATTTTCTGAATACAAAATTCTAACGTTATCATAATGTAAAAACTCTTATAAAAAATTGCTAAAATTTTTAATTTAGAATTGAAAAAAAATAAGTAAAGTATTGAATTTTGATTTAAATGATTAGATCACCTCAATCGCTATCGTTATCTCCTTGCACAACATAAAATCTATCATGTGATTAAATTTTATGAGTACAGTACTCATGAAAAAAGTTATTTTGCTAGCAAGACAAAATTTCTAAAGTTATTACCATGTAATGACATTTATCAAACATTTTTTTTTTATAGAATTAAGCAATATTAAATATTACGCGAGGAATTAAAAGATATTTTTTTTATAATATTTAACTTTGATTAGTGATCATCTGCACTAGTTTGTAATTAAACAGATGTTATACACACACCAATTATTCGAGTACTGTATTAGATATCAACGATTATGATCCCAATATGGTATCTGAATATAGAAATAATAAAGAAATAGAGAATAACTAGATATGGTAATAAGAAAACTATGTATATACGTACGTATTAGGATACAAATATCAGTAAATCAACATTTCACGCAGATCACGGGAATAAATTTTTTACTATGAAATTTGAGTGATCAACATTCATATGTGAGGCCCAATTTTAATAGTAAATTGCAATACTTGCCTATTTTTAACCGCTGATTTCAAAGGTTTCATAAAAGGAAATCATACTCATGAGATATAGTGTAACAATTCAAAAAATTAAATACAATATTATGGATGACTTCAAAGCGAGATAGAAAGTAAACTCCAAAATAATCTCACCCACAAAGATGGCCTTTGTGTCATAATATATAGCACAGTTTTATAGTAGATCTTACTTCTCTGCTTTTAAAATATTGCAAGTAGTTCTAAAAATTTTTTTTATTTTAATGTGTGGGTAACTAGGATTTCTAGTTACCTTTTAGAGCTTATCTCTTACACCACTTACATAATATAATTTTAACTCTTTCTATAACGAAGGTCCTGAAAGAAAAGAAAAGTTCGTTATAGAAAATTACTATTCTTTTAAAAACCCATGGCACTTTTTATACCAAACTATTGTGAATTTTCTTGAGTTCATTATAGAAAGGTTCGTTATATTCAGAGTCAACTGTATACTGCAATATAAGCTATGATTCAATGCTGAAAAAATAAGGCAACCAGAATTTTTTTTATTGTTAACTGAAACGAATTTAGATTGTGATAATTAACTTATTTTTAATATACCGTTGGGGAAGAACTTAGTATAGGTTTGTCGATTAAATTCTTGTAATGATGCTATTAATAATGCGCTCAGAAATTCTTTCGAAAAGGCTTTGAAAAAAACCATAAGTTAATAGCACTGATTAACCAGGTTCATCAAAATTTTAAAATTTTAACTTGTATTATTTTTAATTTATTTATTTATTTATTTTTGCTAAGACAGATACCAATTGTGGCAGGTGGCACAATTGCAAAATGGAATAACTAGATTCAATTGCAACTCTTTTAAGCTACGTCGAAAATTTGGATTTTTTACATTCTTAATATTGCTCAGATCATTAATTTCATAGTTTGTATTCAGGTTTCAACATCTTGCAACTATTTGAAATTAGGTTTATCTTGAAGTATTTTTTAACTTTTATCAAAGTGACGATATATGTTAGATTGCAAATTGAAAAATGAGTCTTTTTTATTATTATCAAGCGAAAAAAGTTTTATTTTTTTTAAAAAAATTGTAACAATAGAATGTAATTAAATCATAATAAATCATAATCATTATTAGTTTTAAATTATAATGATAATTAAGATTATAATAATCAATACACGTGTATTAGTAAGGTTAATGCTAACCATATTTGCCTTTAAATTTATTAAAATCTTTAATACATGCCAAATGA
>CAJVPZ010002713.1:0-12000 GCA_910592135.1 Racocetra fulgida | reverse complement strand
AATAAAAGCCATCCATTCATCTTTTCTAAAATTCTCTAACCAAGTAATGCTTATATTATCAATTAAATCTAGAAGTATCTAATTATTATTGAATACTTCAAGTAATTCATACAAGTGAAGCCCTGCAGTAATAAAAGTTGTAAGTTTTCTTGATGAAATATTCCCTACAAAGCCAGAAATATTTATGCTCAATTCTAAATAGCTTTCTAAGTTTTGATTTTTTTTTCTTTTTCTTACTTTAAAAGAATCCCCATCAATAATATGTTTAATATTAAATAAATTGTTTGATTGATTAATATTAAACAAGTTAGATAGTGATTCTTTTCCAGTAAGTAAAGACCTTATTTGATTTGTACACGTGGTTCCTTTTTCATGGGTTGAATATTTTTTTACCCATTCTATTAAGTAATTATATGATAATTCAAATTTATACAAAAATCAAAGTGACATTCTGCGAGAGACTTCGATATTATAAGTTGTAATATTACAATCAAAAATAGACTAATAGCACATGCATATTAATGTTGTAAAAATTTGCACTTTTCTATCTAATATATCTTGCTTTGAACAATTACTAAGCCTAAGATCCTGGGATACTTGCAGTTTACACTTTAAAAGTATGATCTTGCAAATCTAAACTATCATCAGAATTTGATAATCTAAGATTTTCATATTCTAAAGCCAATCTACCATTAATCTGAGCAGGATCAAATTAAATTATTGAAGTTTTATGAAGTATAGAAAATTCCTTTAGATATTTAAAAAGACTTTTATAATAATCTTCTTTTTTAATAGCAGAATTTTTATCATAAAATAGTGCAATAACAGATAGTTCCCCTTCAAAAGCCAATAGTTCATGATATTGATTTGAAACTTTTAATTTATTACCAGTTAATATATCCTTTTTTTTAGTGGGTTGAAAATTAGCAAAATAGCCAAGAAATGGATAAGGATCTTGGTTAAATTGCTTTTTACTAACTTTTTCTAATTTAGAGAATTTAATGTTTATACTTAACTTCCAAATTTCTATACGGTTAATCAGCTGAAGTATTATTTCACCTTGATTGTTCTTAATTGTTGCAAATTTCTTTGTTGAATTAATTTTAATTTTTTCAAATTTAGTATCCTATATAATAGATGCTAAAATGACACATTGGTTTATAATATCTTGGGATACTTCTTGAAGAAAAGCAGGTATAGAGGGCTGATTAACCCACTTTGAAGTTTTTGTTGCAATGTCTAAAATTAAAATTAGAATAAGTATTTTTTTTTAAACAAATAAAACTAATTAAATTATAGATTTATATTGTTGCTTAATATTTCGTTCTTTATCATTATTATCCTCATTTTCATCCTTATCTTCATTACTTTCTTTATCACCTTCATTGTCCTCTTCATTATCACTTTTTGCATCACCTTCTTCATGACCTTCAGAATTAGCATCACTGCTATTATCCACTTGCATTACTTTATTGGCTTCATTAGCATTATCTATTTGCATGATTTCATTACCTTAACAAAGTTGAAGTTATTCAATAAAGAATATATATCAAAAATTAATAATTGAATACAATACATTTACGAGAAAAAGGATAAAGTTCTTCATATTTCACATTTAAAATTTTATTGTTTTTATTTAAAGTTTCATTAATATTATTAATATTAATAATTGAATCTAATTGAGATGCTAATTTTTTATGAAAATTACTAGTGTCTCCAATTTCTTGAAAAAAGCAGCATGTTTTAGTATCATTTATATACATTATTTCAACTTTCTTATTAAGAAATCAAATTTGGCGAATATATTGTTCAGCATTGTAAGAATATAGTAAATATATAGCTCATATTAAGTCATTTATACTATTTCTAATTAAATTATTAGTAAATTATATTTAATTAATAATAAAAAAAAAGAAAAAATCATTATTATTAATATACCTTTAAGAGTTGAAAAAAGAGTAAAAGAAATCTATTTAAATAATAATTATTTACAATTTAGCTAATAGACTACATGATACTCTAATTATGTAATTAGACTTAACGATCTACAAGTTCATATTTAGCAAAAGCTAGGAGTTATTATTATCTAAGTATCAATTAATAAATATATTAATAAATAAAAAAAACTAATAATAATAAAATTAAATAAATAAAAAATTATATCTTGAAGTTGTATATAGGTAAAAAAAGGGATAGAAGAAGGTAAGAGAAAGATCCTTTAAATAATAATTATGATTTACAATTTAGCTAATAGACTACATGATATTTAACTACGTAATTAGACTTAATGACCTACAAATTCGTATTTCGTTAAAGCCATCAATTAATAAATATAAATGTAAAAATAAAAAAGCTATTAATAAATTATAGTAAAAAAAAAAACTAATAATAATAAAAAAAAATATCTTGAAGTTACACACAGTTGATTAAGAAGAGGTAAGAGAAAGATCTTTAAATAATAATTATGATTTACAATTTAGCTAATAGACTATATGATATCCAACTATGTAATTAGACTTAACAATCTATGAGTTTGTATTTTGCTAAAGCCGTCAATTAATAAATATAAATGTAAAAATAAAATAGCTATTAATAAATTATACTAAAAAAAAACTAATAATAATAATAAAAAAATACCTTAGGTGCAAACAGATTACAGAAGAAGAGGTAGAATAAAGTTCTTTTAAATAATAATAATTATTTAAAATTTAGCTAATAGACTATATGATATCTAACTACGTAATTAGACTTAACAAACTATGAGTTCGTATTTCGCTAAAGGCGTCAATTAATAAATATAAATATAAAAATAAAATAGCTATTAATAAATTATATTAAAAAAAAAAACTAATAATAATAAAAAAAAATCTTGAAGTTATACACAGATTATAGAAAAAGAGGTAAGAGAAAGTTCTTCTAAATAATAATAATTATTTAAAATTTAGCTAATAAACTATACGATATCCAACTACGTAATTAGACTTAATGATCTATGAATTCATATTTCGCTAAAGCTATCAATTAATAAATATAAATGTAAAATTAAGATAGCTATTAATAAATTATATTAAATAAAAAAAAAACTAATAATAATAAAAAAAATACTTTAGTTGTACACATGTTATAGAAGAAGGGATAAGAGAAAGTTCTTTTAAATAATAATAATTATTTAAAATTTAGCTAATAGACTACACGATATCCAACTACATAATTAGACTTAACGATCTACTAGTTCGTATTTCGCTAAAGCTATTAATTAATAAATATAAATGTAAAAATAAAATAGCTATTAATAAATTATATTAAAAAAAAACTAATAATAATAAAAAAAATATCTTGAAGTTACACATAGTTGATAAAAGAAGAGATAAGAGAAAGATCCTTTAGATAATAATTATAATTTACAATTTAGCTAATAAACTATATGATATCCAACTACGTAATTAGACTTAACAATCTACGAGTTCATATTTCACTAAAGCCGTCAATTAATAAATATAAATGCAAAAATAAAATAGCTATTAATAAATTATATTAAAAAAAAAACTAATAATAATAAAAAAAAATACCTTGAAGTTACACACAGGTTATAGAAGAAGAGGTAAGAGAAAGATCTTTTAAATAATAATTATATTTACAATTTAGCTGATAGACTACATGATATCTAACTACATAATTAGACTTAATGACCTACGAGTTTGTATTTTGCTAAAGCTGTCAATTAATAAATATAAATGTAAAATTAAGATAGCTATTAATAAATTATATTAAATAAAAAAAAACTTATAATAATAATAAAAATACCTTAGTTGCACATAGATTATAGAAGAAGAGGTAAGAGAAAGTTCTTTTAAATAATAGTAATTATTTAAAATTTAGCTAATAAACTACACGATATCCAACTACGTAATTCGACTTAATGATTAATAAATTATATTAAAAAAAAACTTATAATAATAAAAAAAAAATATCTTAGATGCAAACAGATTACAGAAGAAGAGGTAGGAGAAAGTTCTTTTAAATAATAATAATTATTTAAAATTTAGCTAATAGACTACATGATATCCAACTACATAATTAGACTTATCAACCTACGAGTTCGTATTTTACTAAAGCCGTCAATTAATAAATATAAATATAAAAATAAGATAGCTATTAATAAATTATATTAAAAAAAAAACTAATAAAAAAAAATACCTTGTAGTTACACACAGTTGATAGAAGAAAAGGTAAGAGAAAGATCTTTTAAATAATAATTATGATTTACAATTTAGCTAATAGACTACACGATATTCAACTATGTAATTAGACTTATTGACCTATGAGTTTGTATTTCGCTAAAGCCATTAATTAATAAATATAAATATAAAAATAAGATAGCTATTAATAAATTATATTAAAAAAAAAAAAAACTAATAATAATAAAAAAAATATCTGGTACGATAACAAACTCACTCTGTAAATTCTTTACACAAACTTAAATAAAAATTCATGCATCATAAATCTGCTAATATCTCAATAATTTATTAAGAAAACAGACTTTTACATCTTAAGTAAAATTGTTTCTTTCATAATTTTACATATATTATAGAAGTTTTAAGGCTCTAGCTTAAAAACTCATAGTTTTATACTACAAAACGCCTCTTGGTTTCTTTAACCAAACTTTTGCTTATTTCTTAAAAACTGTCTTTACAACTACTCCTAGACCTTAAGAGGAAGTTGTAGAGCTCATCATTCTGGTTGAAACAAGCTCTAAATGAAGATTTTTAATTAATATTGACTGAATTATAACAAAAATAATCTTTACTCCTTTTTAAACTCTTTGCAAAAAATTTTTTGTCTTTACCCCACTTTTTCCCTTCAATTCATTTTTTGTGTAACCTAAAATCACTTCTAAAAATAGTCTAAATTAAATTTACTTTGTGTAAATTAATATTTCCCTATTTATTTAGTATAAATCTATTGGTTCTTTAATTTAAACACAAACTTTATACTATTACACAATATTTTACATGTGTAACTAATTTTGTATTAGGGCTAGGGCCCTATAGCTTAGTGGTTTAAGCACCTACCCCCACAGCTGAGGTCTTTGGTTCAAGTCCTACTAGAAGCAGTTTCTAGAGTATTTAAATGCAAAACCCTGTGGAAGTCCAAGTGAAGTACGAATCTGGTTTAGGAATTTCTGAAAGGAGATCCATTATGGAGAAGAAGAGCACTATGTGTAACAGCAGTGTTACAGAAGGTTTGACAACAGGAAGGTTGCGCAAGTAAATCCTGCTAGCAGCAAGGTAGCACCAACAACCCTAAGGCGGTCTTGGAATTTTGATTTGGGAGGTTAACACAACTGTAGTATAAACTGGAGTAGTGAGAAAAGTGGTGAACATAAAGGGATCTGTGGTAAAGAATTAGCCTAACCAAAGAAGGAACACCTCTGGCAACCTATACTAATATGAAGTGGTTAATATAGAGAGGTGTTACAGAATATCTGTGTATGTGTAAAGACTCG
Organism: Racocetra fulgida; assembly: GCA_910592135.1. Taxonomy (NCBI): domain Eukaryota; kingdom Fungi; phylum Glomeromycota; class Glomeromycetes; order Diversisporales; family Gigasporaceae; genus Racocetra; species Racocetra fulgida. Next base: position 6,494 of record CAJVPZ010002713.1, on the reverse strand, counting down.
CACATCGTCGGTATAAGTCACACCCAATTGGAAGTCTCTGACGAAACACAAGACCAATACGGATACACCAATTCTAAAACACCAACCAATATAGCCGTAAGTTGGAAGTAATATTGTTATGCAAAACTCAATTGGAAGTAGCTCTACTTGTTAGAGTTATGCCTATGTCTAGGTCTATACCAATTCAGGGAGTACATAAATGAATATACTATATATATACTCAAACGATAAGTCTACCACTGAAAGGGTATGAAGTTCGGCGAGATGATTAGTGGAGCGATCTGAGGATTCACCTAAGTAGGACCCTATGTATGGATAGGTGTGTATACCAAATTGGGAGTATTTAGGTACGACGGTAGAAAAATCTCACCAATCTGGTAGTTGATATGGTATATGGAGAATATATTAAAACATAACATAATAGTATAGAAATCCTGATATATACTAGAAATAGGGTTAGATAAATCAGGTAGGGATATGCATTTGTGGATAAAATAGTCCTAAGTTGAAGTCTTAATAGTTATACCATAGTTACCACATAATTTGTAATTATAATATAAATAATAAAAGACGTAGGCAAAAGATGCCACCCTTAAAAATAAAAAAAATAAAAAAATAAAAAAAAAAAAAACTAATTTTGTATCACACTTGCTACACCAGCCACACTAGCCATACTAGCCACATTATGTCACCTTAGAATATCTAGGTTACACAATATTACTTAAGCCGCAGCAGCCACAGTAATACCCCTAAAAAACACTAACCCCTGTTTTAATATCTATCTAACTATTAAATTAAATAACTTTAAATTTTACTAAGAAAAGTAAATTCACACTCTTAAGCAAACATAAAACTAGAACCCTATACTTTCTATACCAACACTCCATACATCAAGCAACACAATGCCTACTCCTGTAGATCAAACTCCAGATACTTTAGATCTTGATTACTTTTATACTTATTATGCTGAATTTTTTTGTATAGCAATCTACGAAGAAGAACCTAACAAAATCAATACTATTCCTACTGAATTTCATTCTGTTGCCTGTTATACTAAGAACCTCAGAAACCACAAAATAACACACTTCTTACCAGTCCTACTAACTACTCAAATAGTTACATGCCTATGTGATAGTTTTAATACCAACTTTGAATCTGAAAAAACTAAACCTACAATATTCAAGTAACAGCTAGTCTAGCAACATCTAATAGACAAGCAAAAAGACTTCTTAACATATTACAAACATCAACTCAAACAGTTTTAGCCTCTCTAACTCCTATTTCTGAACAACTTACATGCCCTAAATGCTAGGGTACAATAATTTGCAAGAAAATTAATAATATCCATCACCTTGCAAATGATGATTTACTCCATAATAATGAAGCATATTATATTACTTGTCTTAATCTACTCCAAGAAGAACAGAAACTGAACACACTATCAACTACAACTACCAATTCTCTTGACACATTACTTCCACTCACATCAACTTCTGACAACACACAAACAACAAAAATGAAAACAGATAAACCAGTATTCTCTTCATCTTCCTCTTCTACAAAACAACTTCCTCCCAAACAAACAATCTCAATTAACCATCAATCTAATAAACAAAATCAAACTAATATCAAGCCTAAGTCAAACCCAGCCTTTGACTAGCTTGCAAACTATCCAATTACAGAGGCAATGGAGCCTAACAACAAACTCCAAACAATACTCTCACACCAACTACTAGCTTTTCTTAAAAAATTCTTATATAACTTTTATTCTGGCAAAGAAATTAAACCAGCAAAAATAAACCAACAAGGTCATAAAATTAAACCTGCAATGAAAGCAAACTTTCAATACTTTATCCATACAATAGCAGCAGATAAATCTAAATTCCTTACAGACCTTATCTATAAAGGTAATCCTGAAATAACATCTGAAACTCTAATCCCATTCACATTCTTAGAATTATCTCTTAAAAATCTTATCTATAAATTTACTATCATACTCTTTACCAAACTTAATTATAAAGAAATTTTTGCATCAGCTATTTTTATTCCACTATACAAATTGAAAACAGACTACAAGCATATCTTAACCTAGTATGTCTGCATTTATACTTATCAAACAACTATCAAATTATTAACTACACCAAATTTGCTGAAGATTTTAACTTCAGACCTAAACACTTTAAAGTTATTTCTAAAATTGAATCAACAGATGAGGATAAACCAATCTTTTCATTTAAAACAGATCAAAGATTTAATATCACTATTCTATTCAACCTTTCTAAAACTGTCTTCCTTGAAAAATTCAATATCCCTCACTTAACAACTCATTCACTTACTTGGATAATTGGTTTGAATCAGCATATATCATATACTGTCAACAATTTTATACAATACCAGACAAAAATGAAGTAACAAACATATCAAATCTCAAATTTGCAAAGAATTTGTTTTTAACCTATTAAAATTTCTTCTTGACAAATTTGATTTTGACAAACCTGAAACCACATATAAATGCAAACTTTCCTCATCTAAACATATCAACTTTCATACTTTCACTTGTACTAACAAAGACTGCACTTTTAGAAACAAAAAGAAAAGTTATTTGCACAACAAAGAAGCTCTATACAAGGCAACTTTAGAACAATTATATAAAGTATATCCTAAGCAACCTACAAAAGACAAGTCAACTCTTAAAATACCTTCTTTCAACACTTCAATTTTTCATATAGATGGCAAAAATAAAGCAACTTTCACTAAACCCATACTTACCAAAACTTTAGATCAGCTTGCAACTGAAACTAAAGAACAAATCTGCTAGCTCAACAATACCAAAACCAATCCAAAAAGAAAAGGCTTCTTCTTTTACCAATATTTATCTGAATACTATCGCATCGCTGCTTAAAACCACAATATCCTTAACAGAACCAAGAAAGACGCCATAGAATTTCTTACCAAAGCTCCAATTGATATAGACTATCTAGCGAGATTAATTACATATTATGATCTTATTAAAGATCAAAAAACACCACTCAGCCTTATTACTAAACACTACTATAGAACTTTCAAACCTGAAGCAGAAAAATTTCTCTCAGAAAAATTCAAAATCAACTTTCAACTAGTTGAACTTGAAGATTTTTTTTTTTCAAGCCATCACCTTCTTTTCAATAAATGTATCTTTTACAATCAACATGGATGCAACCACTGCTTTACTAAAAGAAACACCTATTGTATTTAGTAAAAAGAATAATGTAAGTAGGCAAGTGATAAAGCCTATTTACCTGAAGGCTTATGAAATGACGGTCAGACCCAATGCACAGGGCAGGCTACAAGTTCTTTGGAAACTATAAGAATCAGATATATGGCAAGCGACCATGTAAAAGATACTAACCAGACAAGTTTGCTACCAACATCTTTAGAATTCTGCAACTTGTCAACATGTTACAACAAATTTCTACAATATTACAATCTACCAATAATAACAACAAAAACCACAATTGCATCATTCTCCAACATCTACAACAAAATATATCAGCAAACTATAAATCTAACCTTAGATTTTCTTTAAACAACTCATACTATAAAGTACATATATATCTACCCAACAAATCAAATATACTTCAAAACCACACTCCACTAACTATTAAAACAATTAAAGAGTTCTTACAAACCCCACTTAAATCATATATTACTACATATTCTGCTTCACTAAACTATCTGTTTAATGTACCAAATATCAAAAACAATTTGTTTCTAGACAATAAAATAGAGCCAACTCACTCACCTACTTAAAATACAATTCACCATCACTATAACAACCAAAATATACCTACAGGGAACCTACAGGACCCCAACCCCTCTTTTATCTAAACATTACTACTCATAATATACAAAGATATAATACATCAAAGAAACAACTTCTATGGGAAACCTATTGCCTAACCCACAACTTACATATAGCCAGTTTTACTAAAACAAAAATCTCTAACAACACAAATACAAAATTTCTTAATAGAGACCACAACTCCTACTACTGGTCAAATTTACTAGACACCAAAGAAGGCACATGTATCATGATTCAAAAACAATTGAAATCTCATATTTACAACATTCTTAACCAACCAGGAGGTGCAATTGAAATAGACCTATTTTTTAAAAATGATCACAAATTTCAAATTATTTCTGTCTATCTTTCTTCAACTAATACAACACATCGTAAATTAACACAAAACAAAGTCATAACATGGATACAACAAGCTATAGCACTAAACCTACACCCAATAATCCTTGGTGATTTTAATACAAATATTGATACAACTGTATTATCAGCTACTAAATTTCAACTACTCAACTACCTATATAGCACCAACATGTATGACTTAGCTAACCATACAAATAACTTATAACACATCTGGCAAAGTATCTGATATCAAACTAGAATCGATTACATATGAGCTAGTGATACACTAATACCATATCTACATAAATTCGAAATAGATAACTCATCTTCTTCAACAAATAGTGATCATCAAATCCTAATCTTAACCTGGTTATTTTCATTTGCACTTTCTAGAACCAATCAAAAATTCAAATGTAAAAGAAGAATATTTAACTACAAATCAATGACTAAAAAAAACTGTGAATCATTCACAAACCAAATTAATTCAAATATGAACACACATAAAGTCTCACTAACACTGACACAACAGAATCCCTTGAAAAGACATTGTATAAGATACAAATCTGTATTATTAACGCAGTATATCAACATATTCCTAACAAGAAAATCATAACAAAAAACTTCTTTCATTCATTCACTCCAAAAGCAACACAACTCCACAAAGATCTTAAAACAATTAGACATATAATATATCGAGTCCAAAAATATTTCACACATAATATCACATTGCCAAACAATATACTAGATTTAATTAACAACCTCAACACCAAACACAACTTCACCATTAATACACCACCACACCTTCAATCAAACTTAGCCTCATGGGTACGAGAAACTAAAGAATACTAGAAAACACTATATAATGCAAAAAATCTTGAAAATGCACAACACATTAGACAGCATATTAACCTAGCTACAAACAAAAGATGTGACTAATTACTTACTAATTCAACAAAGATGATAAATAGTATACTAAATCGGCATAAAGACATTGTTATTTTGAAAATATTAAGACTGATACAAATATCATCAACAACCCAGATGAAATCAAACAACATATACATAATCACAATGATGAATGGACAGTATACCATCTTTACAACACTACAATTTTTGACCAAGATTGAAAAATCGAATACCAACCTAAACCAGAAATAAGGACAGAATGGTATGATTTTGTACTTAGAGAAATCAGTACAGAAGAAGTTATACAAACTATTCAACAACTACCTAATAATAAAGCATGTGGCCCATCAGGGATCAGCTATGAAATGATTAAACATATTGGTCCTAATATGCTACAAGCTATTACTTCACTCCTTAACAGATGTATTAATATCCAAAACATTCCTAAACAATGGAAAGACAGTAGGATTTATCCTATTTCTAAAATACCTCAATTTGATGGAAATCTCAACAACATCAGACCAATCAGTCTAATCGAACACATCAAAAAACTCTATACCAAAATCCTTACAAATCGATTAACTAAAACCTTCATAACATATACTATACTTAACCCACATAATTATACTTCTAGGCAACTTAATAAACAATCTAATATACATACTTAACAATTTCATAGAAGACGCTACTTGTAACAAAAAACAAATATAGATACTCTTATAAGATATGAATAAAGCATATGACCCTATCAATCTACACCTCCTTATCAAAGCCTTATAGCTTATCTCATCTGTAAGCCAACTTTAACAAATAACTTAAACAGCCGCATCCTTCTATATAATGGCCTATATTAAAGTAAACCCACACAAATCCATTCTTACCTCAAACACTAACTTAACACCTCAAATCAACTTTATGAACTCTACTATCACTATACAACCTATACACACTCTATTTAAGTTCTTAGGTTGCTAGTTCACAGCTATTTCTAAATACAACAAACAAATTAAACTTATCAAACAAGAGGCATTAGGACATAATGATATACTTAAAACTAAAATATAACAGATAAACAAGCCACCTACATTATCAACAATGTAATTATTCTAATTCTAAAATACTGTATTCACAATATAGTAATTCCAAAAACTACCTGCAACTCGATATTATCTTCATACCTTACTACAGCTAAACATAAAGCTAAATTATCTATTATAACACCCAATAGTATCATGCTTAATTACAATATTTATAGAATTAAAAATATCTGAGATATTCAACTACAACATCACATATCTAACTTTCTATTTAGAATCAATGACCCAAACCTTATGGGTACTAGTACACACATAAGGCTTCAACAATTACAAAATAACTTATGGTCAACCACTAATATTCTTCAACATCCACA
>CAJVPZ010002712.1:0-12002 GCA_910592135.1 Racocetra fulgida | reverse complement strand
AGTAGTGATTAAGTTGTTATCTCCAAGTAGCAGATTTAGAGTTCGATTCATACCAGAAACATTTTTAGAAAAATAGGCCTATGTATTAGTAACAATTATTCAATGATCAGTTGGATATATTACCTGTAATTATAGTAATACTATCTCAAAATAGAAGCTCTAGGATAATCTAAATTTAAGGAACCAGAATAATTAAAACCTGTTTGGCAAACCCTGAGAAAGAAGGTAATGAAAATTTTTGACAATACTGCAGAAAAACTGAAAACTGAGGACCAAAGAACTAGACAAAAACCCTGAGGCAAGAAAGGTTCATCAACCTGGCTGCCAGAATCACACCAGAGAAAAAGGTTCTATGTTATGAAATTAGAAACTAAGAGAAGTAGAACTGGAAGGTACTTAAAGCCTAGGTACAATGACTCATCCAGGCTAACTGATTTAATAGTTTAGGAGAGATAGTATAAAGACTGGTTTAATGAAGATATTAGAATCAGAATGAACCTCTTGTAAAGGCACTAAATATCAAAATTGTGTGGTTTAATAGTTAACCCTAACTACTAATGGTGATTTTGGCTGCTGCAGAAAGTATTCATAGCCTAATCTGAAAATGTATAGGACATAAAAAGATTAAAGAAATATGTATTACACTCTCCCTAGAGCAACTTGTTAGTATGAAAACCATACTAGGTTATCTATAGATTTAGAACACAAGTAGTATAGCAGATATTAATCTGGATAGTTTTCAATAAGAAGCAGCATGAGGTTATATGCTGGCATCAAAATTGTGTGGTTTAATAGTTAACTCTAACTACTAATAATAATTTTGGCTACTGCAGAAGGTATTCATAGCCTAATCTGAAAATGTATAGGACATAAAAAGATTAAAGGAATATGTATTACACTTTCCCTAGAGCAACTTGTTAGTATAAAAACCATACTAGGTTATCTATAGAATTAGGGTATAAGTAGTATAGCAGATATTAATCTGGGTAGTCTTCAATAAGAAGCAGTATAAGGTTATATTCTGGCATGATTGTAGTAGTGGTACAGAATGGAAGATATCAGAGAGTTTAAATAGATAATCTCCTAGTTGGGTTACAGGTACAGCATATAGTGTAGAAACTTTAGGTGGACTATTTAAATAGTCAACCAAAAGTTGCACATATGGCTGCATATATCTTATTAACTAAGAATATACTATCTAAGATGCCTAATAAAAATTTGCCTTCATATTAGTGTTCCAAATCGTTAGTTAAAAAATCAACTAGTTGCCAACTTTCCAACTAGTCGATTTGAAAAAATTTTAAATAACTAATTGATTAATCATTCAACTAGTACAATTCCGAGAAATTCTGTCTAGTTGGGCAGATCTGAATTAATTCCTTTGGTTTGATTGGCTAATTATCTGATAATGTCACATGATGTGAACAATCGATTAGTTGCAACTATAGTTGGCAACTAATCGATTGGTAAAATATTTACCAACTCGGAACACTACTTTATATGATATTGTGAAGGTTAAAAAAATAAATAAATAAATAAATAAAATATTAATTTATGAATGTTGCAAATAATTTACTAAATATATAAATATCTTTTTAATTAATTAGAAACCCATTAGAAAATGTAAAACTACTTCAAAAGATTTTGAAAAGGTTTGATAATTTAATATAATTTAAAAAATTTAATATAATTTAATATTTATAAATTATTTTAGACAAGTAAAAGGTCAAGATTTAGTAAGTAATATAAAAATATTAAAATTAGTCAAATTAATTTATTATATTTTAAAATTACTAAATAATTTTAAAATATCTGAATTAGTACAAATAGATTTGAATAAAGATACAGAATGTAAAAAAGAATTAGAAGAAAATAATTCTAAATCTATATCTTCCAGTTCTTCATCTTTGGGTAATATGATGATTTAGACAAAGATACAGATAATAATAGAGAAGATACAAATAATATTGAGTAAAAGTTTTTTTTTGTTTGTTTTTTTTTATATATAAATAATACTGCTGTTTTTTCTTTTATTTTTATATATTTCTTTAATGTTAGCTTTTTTTATATATAATATTTAAAAATTTTAAATAAAAAAATAATATAGTTTAGGGCATTTATTTTTAATACACCCTGTACTATATACAGAGTTACACACATATACATGGCTAATAGAAGATTATAATTTGGTGTAATATAATATAATTAGAGAAATTTAAAACAAACTTAGTTTTCAACAAAATCACTTATTTTTTATGTGATAATAAAACTTTTCTTGAGCAATTTTATTATAAGATTGTATAAATCTGAACCCTAATCTAGGCACCAACCCAAATATAAGCAAACTTAAAGAATTTTTCATTGTTCACATAGTGATAATAGGGTAAATTATATAAATTATATGATTTTAATATAAATTTCTTTGATTATAAACTCAAGTAATCTTTCAGAATTGATTTAAGTACCAATTACAATCCACATGCGTTGACACGAATGCCGATTATGTGAAGCATCCAAGATGCAAAAATCTAATAAATTATATATATCTTATACTTTTGCATAATCTTGGACACCCAAACCCTAACATATATGCTATTTAGACACATTTTTAACATAATATATATATCAACCATATGATGCATTTATTAAATAACTTCAAAACAATAAAACTAATATAATTATTATATTTTTTTACCTTAAAACCTATCTTTTTTTACTATTAAAATTAATATCTTTAATATTAAAATTTATTTCTTCTTATAAATATACTTATAGTCAATAATTTACCTCATATTAAATTTCTATTATAACTACATCATAAATTTAAAGTAGTATAAAAAGTTGCCTAATGCACTATCTAATGTAAAAGTTATATATGTATGTTCTTACATGTATATATACAATTTTACAATTTTATTAAATTTATTATACTGAAATTAAAAATTTAATTGTATCAGCTGAAATATCATTTAGTGAATTTTCATCAGGTGCTTTAAGAATTATAAAATAGTCATAAGCACCTCATCCATAGTTTTCAACTATTTAATATACCAAATTGATTATGATTTAAGATAAAACAAAATCTTAGTAAAAGCATTAATAAAAAAAACAGAACTATTATAGTACTTATCTGAAAAAACTACCCTAACTTACATCTAGTTATCCTTTTAATTAAGTCTAACATTGGCTTCGTGAATATCTTAACCTTGAAGTAACTGTCTATGCCCTTGTCACTAGTAATCTATAAGCATATTCTAATACTAATTACACTAATTCAAACATAAAGAAAACCTAAATACAAACCTAACTAATATTAACTTAACTAATTTAACTTAAAAGCAAATATACCTGATCCTAAAAAATGTGTCTAAACTTATATAAATTTGACCTTGTGCAAGAAACACTATCAGTAAATAAATACTTCAAATAATAATAATACTAGAAAAATAGCAGTCTTAAAATGCGACATCAGCAAAACCATGGCTTAAAGAACAACTACAACAGTGAACTGATGGCTCTAAAATACAATAACACTAGTAGAACAACTTCAAAAAATAATAACATCAAAGAACAACAATACCAGAGAAAATACAGCTTCAGAGTGCGATAACACAATGAAATAACAACTTTGCAAAACTGATCTGTAGCTTTGGTGTACCAGCTTGTATTAAAAAACTATAGAACTATAGTATGATGCAAGAGTTATATGAAACCAAAGTGAAATGATTATATAAATCTAAGGACTAGAGTATATGAAATCCTGCTTGGCAAGTCCTGAGTAGTGAAGCAGCACAGATCATCCATATAAAGGATGATTATTAGCAATCAAACACTGACAAAAAACTGAATAAGGACCAAGTGTTTGGCAAACAATAATACCAACCAGGCCATATATATACAGGGGTGGCCTATATAAATAAGAAAAAAGAATTCAATCAGAATACTAAAGAAATGCCCACTAGTCAGTGTTCAAAATTAGTGTTTTCAGAGTTCTCATAAGAACATGAATTTAAGTTTGTGAACTGTAAAAATTTTTTACTGTTTACTATTAAAAATTTTTTAAAAACAGTAAAATAAAAATAATATTCTCATAAGTAGTATAGTATATATAGCCTAGAACTGGAGTTATGTGACTTATATATATATAATTTAAAATTGTTTAAAATTAAGAAAAAAATATATATATTTTAAAAAAGCTCTTTGTAAATTTATATTATTAGACTAGTATTGTAACTTTACAAAAAGAGTTTTTATTTAAATATATTAGTTCAAAATTTATTTACTGCTGAATTTAAAGTATCTCTATACCAAAATTTGGTTGCTATATTTAATTTAGTAATTTAGCAAAATTTGGCTACCTAGTAATTTATTAAAAATATATACACATTTATATAAAATTGATTTAACCTGCTAACTTTTTTTATTTTAAAATACCAATTGTGCCAATTATTCACTATTTAATTTTCCTATAAATTTATCTAGTGTCACTTGATAGAGACCTTAATCTTCTAGAATTACTGATAGTGCTAATAAAAAATACAAAAAAATTGGATTTTATGTTATGTAAATGATAAATTAAATTTTATATGACCTTAAATATGAACATATTATTTCATAGTAGATTAATAAAAAAATATTCAACCCATTGACCAAAATTTTAAACTCCAGGCTATGCAAAATGAAAACTTAACTTTGTGTGGCCTTAGGAATTTGTAAAATAAATAAGTTATATTTTATCATTAATTGAACCTATCTAAATGCTATCTAAATTGGCTAAAGTAAACTCAAGTAGGTTAAGAAAAATGATAATAGATTTGCAACAGCTGCTTTATACTAACTATAAAGCAATCCAACCTAAATATATATCAGAGCCAAATTTGTTACAAAATAGCTATCAACAAAATAGTTGTCAGCAATGTTGGTTTGTATTCATTTGATTTTAATTTCAAAACTCTAATTAAATATATTCCTAAATTTTTAAATTATAAAGCTTTTTATAATTTCAGAATTTTCTGAAATTTATTAACTAATTACTTAACCTATGGTTTCACTTATCTATAACCCAAGTAACTTTTATTGGTATAAGCCAACTTTACTAACAACTATATTGTATTGTTGATAGCTACTTTATAAACAAATTTTGACCTGATTTAGATTAATTGGACAGTGTTAACCAGAGGTAGATTATCAGTAATATACTTTTATTTCTATAAATATTACTGATAAATATAGTAATCTAAAGTATTCAGCTTGTAATTTAAAGCAAATCTTTACTGCAAATTCATTATAAATTACAATTGTTTTAATAAATTATGGGTCAGCTGAATAATTTTCTTATGACTGAATCAATAAGTTGTCAAGACAAAATTAATAAGTTACAAATATCAATTCATTAATTAGCAATTCCAAAATTTATGTTGATCAAAAAAGTTTTGTTCAATTAACATCTTTAATAAAATGACTTAAAATAGTTTTATTAAAAATCACTTAGAATTTTAAAACTGATTAATAGCATTAGGAGATTTTAGAATTAACTTTTTTCAAAAATAAGTGATTCTATTTTTTTTTTTAGAATTCTAAATCAAAAAATTAGATAAGCATAACTGGCAATAAAATTATAACTGAATTAGCCAAAAAAATCATTCACTAGTTTTTTTAATAATAATAAACATTCACTAGTAAGTGATTATGTAAATACAGTTATACCTAGATTATATCCTTTTTTTCTAAAGTATTTTTGGAGATATAACTAAGATAGAAATATAACTTAATATATAAGATATATAAAAATATATAAGAAGAGAAAATTTATTTTGCTTAAATATGGAGATTGAATCAAAATTATAATTTTATTGATTATTTTTATAAAGCAATTACAACTCAATATTGTAAGGAATTCTTTGATGCGATTTATATTTTTTTACAGCATATTCGGTGGCAGAGGGAGTTAATCCTTTTTTATAAACATCCTTATACCTCTATGCCTTTCTTGTAAACTTTCTAATTGATAAAATATCCACAAAATCAAGAGCCTTAGGTACAATTTTTCTTAATCTTTTGAAAGTATAATCACAGTGGCTTCTTGCATATCTTTTTATTGCTCCTCAATAGTATTTGATGTAGTTTAGTTCTAGATGAAACTTAGGATAATAAAAAATTTTGTGCATCTGATTAAGAATAATTTCTTTAAGAATATTCTTTTGTTTAATAAAATCAGGCTGTTTAGCCAATTTTCATATATTGTAGCATATCTTTTCCTCATTCATTGAGTATTTAACACACTTTTTCCTTAATTTTTTATCCCATATCCCTCTTTCTGTCATTACTTCCGCAATTCCTTTTGTTTTTTGTTTTGATAATTTAATGAAAAACCATCTTTTGAGGTGTGCTATCAAAAAATCGACCAGGTGCATTTTAGATTGTATACCTCCAAATTCAATATTCATTTGGCTTGCTACTAATATATCTTTAGCAAAAGCTTTGTGGCTGAAACTGTTGTCAAATCCAAAAACAAACATTGTATCCAGAAGTGCAATTTTTAAAATATCAATTGCCTGTTCAAGTTGCTTAGCTAACAATTGAACATTCCAATAACTTTCATAATTTGCACCAATTTTCAACAGCTCTGTAATATAATATTTTGGAATTTCAGAATAAGCTGCATGTTGCTCTTCAGTTAAATATACTCGACCTAGTAGTTCACACAAAAATTCACTAATATAGATGCACCAACCCCAGTCTTTTGGATATATTTTGTATTCACCTATTAATAATTAAAAGTAAAAGATTTAGTTTTAATAAAAATATATTATAATTTCATCAAATAAAAGTTAGACTAAGAATAACTAACAACTTTTAGGGCCCATCCTGTTTTCTCATTATCATTTGTGACTAATATGATCTTATCATATATTATTATACAATCCGCTTTTTTTCAAGAGAAATATTCTTTTCTACTAGTTTAGTAAGATCTTTGTCATCATATTCAATAAGAACAGATTTCAATTCTTCATCAGCAAAAAACTGTTTGTCTATATTGTACTATGTCTTCTCGTTTGTATCTATCAACATATATATCTTTTCTCTATTTACACTCTTATCTTAATTTTCTAAGCCATTCCCATGCTGTTTTCTCACATATTGTTTTTTTTGATGCCTAAAAATATGAATACCTCATTCTCTACATATTTTTTTTAGAACTTTAGGATTTATACTAAACTTATAACTTAGATATAACATTATCTATTTAAAATAAGATTTTGTAAGTTGCAAAGAATTAAGGCATTATACACAAAATTATTAAAAAAAATGCATACCTTAATAGAAATTCTCTCACTATCAATAAGGCTTAATTCTTTTATAAATTTACTACAATTATCTTTTGGAAGTTTGTGCGATTTTATCTAATTTTGTGTCTATACACTAATACAACACACTTTATAATCTTTCCACCCTAATGAACTAGCAATTATCATGCTTGTGTTTATTCTATTCTGACTATAGTAGTATCTAATTGTAAATATTGCAATGATGCTTGCAAATGAACCATTATATCTTTATCTATTTAATTGTTATTTTTTTTTAATATCCTATCTAATTTCTCAATTGCTAGCCTCATTTTTGTTTTCTTATCAATTTCTAATTCTGCTAATTCTACATCCATTGATCCCACCTCTGTTAATTTCATTTCTATTTGTTCTGCTTCCATTAGTTCTATTAGTTTCACTTCCATTGGTTTAATTTCTATTGATACAAATAATTCTGTTGATGATTTGCAAGTGGATGTCAAAACAGAGGCAACTTTAGAATGAATCAAGGTAGAGGCAAAGCAGGCAGTGATAGATTGAGTATTTTGTGCAGTCTTCTTTAATTCTGCCTTTTTTTATTTTAAAGTTCTTTTAGAACCTTCAACTTAAGTTGAAGGTCCACCCAAAGGTTTCCTGGAATTCTTATTTTTACTAGCTATTAATAACACAGCAAAGTAATCAGAAGCTTTCTTATCAATGTCCTTATCTAACCAAATATAGTCATCTAAGTTTTCATAATCCAATTCTTTTGTGATATATGCACACTTCTTGGCTCTAGCAGCTTTAAGTTACTGCTTTCTTTTGCTTGGACAGATAATAGTAGTGATAATAAACAATTGAATTGAGTAAAAATCTAATTGTCTTAATCAAGATTTTATAACTGGAATTGAGATATGGATTGTTTAATTATTATTATTATATTGTTTTTTTTTTTTAATCACTTATTTATTTTTTTTCTTTTTTATTTATTTATTTATTTTTTTTTATTTTTTTTATTTTTTAATTACTTTTATTTATTTTTTTTAATTATTGTTTTTAGAAAGGCTGAAATCCGAATTCAATTTGTCCAGCCAATGATATATTTAAAGGAATATAAAGACTTATTGGTAGATTGATTTCTTCATCCACTCCTTCACACTTCAACTTTGCAACATAATTTTGTTAATCTTTTGAAATTGAATCAAAAATTTGAGATTAGAAAATTGTTGTATTATTACTACTGATATATTATTTATTATTAAAGTTTATTAGAATTTGCATAATTCATTGCTCATATTGTATAGTGTACAAAATTTTTTTCAATTGATGTTAATTTGTAGTTACCATAAGTTATCATTTAATTGCATTATATAAACACAGTAACAACAATTGATCATATATTAGATTGTGACTAATTTTCTAATTAAAGTTTAAGTGTGCCTAATTTTCTGATTAAAGTTTAATAGCTAAAAATTATTTGTTTTATACAACATTCAATGTTTGAACTATACTGGCTAATAATTTATACCAGAAGTGATATTTTATTGAATTAAGGTTAGCAGAATATATAATTAAAAAGCAATTAACTGAGTTGGTTAAAAACAGCAGAGACATTCCACAATAAAAGCAAGCCAGCTGCAAGTAAAGAAATGATAAAATCACATAGCTTCTTATTTGAGTGAGTTGGATAAGTGATATAAATTTTATCTTGTTTTTCTAGTGCTGGAAAAGCTTGAGTTCACTTCTCTTACACTTATAACTTATATTGGCCTTACTTGTTTTCTTATTTCTGATTCTTTGCACCAAGCATGTGCTGTCATCAGTGTTGCACCCTTTTAGATTGATCTTCTCACACTCAAGTTCTTGCTTTTGCAATTGTCATGTAATATTCAAATGTAATATCACTTCGTATTAATTTTTTTATTAAAGTTAAGTTTGAAAATTTTAGAAAAAGCATACTCATCTTTTGTGTTCAATGATTTTCTGCTCAGAAATATTCAGATTCAGGTCTCAATCTAAATTGGCCACTTTAGTCTGGGATTTTGCCAAATATGAACAGTATAGATCGCACCTTGTATTGTAAAGAAATGTTAATCACATGATTCTAGATCATTTGGTTGTATGAAAATCATGCGTAATTGACCAATCAAATTTAACCACAACAAAATTTACTTATTAATGAAAAGAAGTTTGTTATCATTTGCTTTTTTTATAATGGCTTATTGCGAGGGATCAAGTGGGATTATTTAAAATAGCATCTTATATTAGCTAATTGTATATTGTTTAATATCAAATAAAAAATAAAATATCAAATGATTCCGCGCTGATAAAAAATGTTACATAGCCAATCAAATTCACGGAATGACACAGAGATCATTCTAGAATGTGATTTCCTAATTTAGTAAAATCCTTAACTGCACTTAGATTATATAACTTCAGTTCTAGAATATATGCACTATATAAGCTTTTTTTGTTCTTAAATTAACAAGAATGCCTTTACAACTATTGCAATAGCAAGGTTCAGGGTAGCAATTTTTTTTAATGTTTAATATTAAAACTATCAGATTTTTTAATTGTTTTTTTAACAATTTAAAAATTTTTTTTTTTAATTTTCAAAGGTGAGGCCATGCCTCTATTTTTATTAAAATCTAATTAAACTTCTTTACAAATACTTAAATAAAAAAATTACATTATTTGAACTTTTTATTTATAAGAAACTAAGACTAGAGACTCAAACAGAGCCCTTGTTAACTCAAGAGTTATAGGAGTTATTTGCAACCTAAATCTACAATTCAAAATGTTTTTTATAACCTATGAAATAATAAGTGATATAGATGAATAATAGAGAATATTTGATTCAGAAACATATAAGAAAATGTATGAATAAGAGAAAAACAAGAGATATAAAATCAAAGTATATAAGTGATAGAGATTTTAATTAGAAAAAATAAAGCTTTAAATAATAAAAAATCAATACTTCTTTTTGAAATGCTAATTGCTCTAATAGGTTCTTTGTTTTTATTATTAGGTTAAAAAAAGATATTAATTTACTTTCATTATATTTCTTAATATATCAATACAATTATACTATGTTTTGAAAATTGCACTCTTTGTTTTTATAATCAGGCTTTAAAAAAATACATATCAATTCACTAATAGATTTTTTATTTTATTTTATAAAATTATATTGTTTTGACAATTAAACTATTGGTTTTAAAAAATATGTATTAATATATTGATAGATTCTTCATTATATTTTTTAATATATTTAATATAATTATACTCTTTTTTTTGACAAATAAACTTTTATTTGAAAATTATATGATCAGATTTTAAAAACGGTTTTACTAAAATGCACCATAGGTGTTGAACACCATATTATACAAACTTATTATAATAGCCAATCAAAATTTAAGATCAAGTGTAATGTAATATTTTGCTTTTTTGTTTATTTTTTTAAAAAAATGAAAATATCTCAAAATTTTACTTATAAAATCACCTTTGAAGCTCTAACAAAAAAATTTTTTGCAAAGTTTTGCATATACTAATGCCTAAATAAAATATAGGCCTTAATTTAACCCTAAAGTAATTAAATTTTACTTTTTGTTTTTATAAAAATTTGTTTTTTTGTTTTTGTTACACAGATCTATAATTCAATACAATATATATGGGTGCATTTTATAATCACTGTTTAAAAAACATATATCAACTTACTGAAAGATCTTTCATTATACTTTCTTAATATATTGATTATATTAATCATCTTTATTTTGCTATATATATCAATTAAAATATATTTTTGTTTTGACATTTTTTTAGTGATTTGAATCCTGATATATTTTTTGATTATAATTTGCATAATATGAAATTGATTAATAGATTTTTTAAATTTTCTATATATTTTTTATACAATAAAATCAATAAATTAATCTAATATAATTTTTTTTTACTTTGTATATTGGGAAAATAAATTTTTTGATTTAATTTTTAGGTAATTTGAATTAGCAAAAAGATATTTGTATTCTAATAATCTTTAATTACATTCAATGAGTTATTTACTAATTTTATAGTATAAATTATAATTTTATAATAGATTATATAATAATATATATTATAACTGATGAATACAAATCACTAACTCTTTTCAATAATTACTTGTACCAAATTTTTCTTAAAAACTATTGCTATTTACTCAAAATTTTATTAAGTAAACTACACTTTTGCTGCCTAAGTAAAGTTGTTTTATACTTAAATTTACTTATAAGCAGTCTAGTTTTATAGCTTTAAAGCTCTTTGCTAATGAGTTATAACTATATTTTAAATTTTAATATTTTGCTATTTACTTAAAATTTTATTAAATAAACTCTTCTTGCCTATTAATAGAAAAAGATTAAGCTAACTATGTAAGCAACTCTTTCTGTCAATCACTTATACAAAACTTAACTAAAAATTTACCAGTTAAAAATTGTTAATAACACAATATTTTATTAAGACAACTGCCTCTATCATTCTAAGTAAAATTGCTCAGCTTAAAATTTTACATATAATTTGGAAGTTTCAAGTCTTTATCTTGAAAACTTGTAATATAATGCTACAAAAACTACTTTTGGATTTTTTTTTTTTTTTTTTAAGCGGCATTTTTGACCATAACTTTATTATTGTATATTTCCGATAAGTTACATTTTACAGTTACATCAGTATTTTTACAACAACTTA
>CAJVPZ010002711.1:0-12007 GCA_910592135.1 Racocetra fulgida | reverse complement strand
AATAATTCCGATCACTATTCTAATCACTAAATTCAAAAAAAAATTCAATAATTAATTTTTATATGATACTACACATAGTTTTGATTTACATAGTTGACCGCACACCCCAATGTGACATGTGTTGACCAATAAAATTAATTAATGAAATAGTTGTCATACACAACTATATTACTTTGTGTAGCACTTATTAATTAGGGAGTATAAATTTATCAATGTTAAATATTACGAGAGGAATTATTTAACGTTAATATAAAAATTTATTACGTATAAATTAGTAATCATTTGTAATTAGACCGATGATACGTAGACACCCCAATGCCATAAGGGCATGACCCTTAGGCCCTTTTAACAACATATGCAACATGACGGGTTTTCATTCACTATATCGAGAGAAATAATAGTTAAAATCCGGCCAACGATTTACTATGTGACCTGCATTATGGTAAATCGTTGGCCGGATTTTAACTAGTTTAATTAGTAAAAGCGTTGTTAAGTTATAATGATGTCTTTCTTTTTTAAACCATTTTGCTTTTATATATTTAAAAAATGTCAAATATTACGAGAGGAATTAAAGGCGTAGTAAATTCATCCAAAAAAATCTACTATACGTAAAAAATCTTAATTAGTGATAATCACTACGTATATCATCTGCACTATGATTGTAATTAGACTTATGATAGACACCCCATTATGACATGCCCAATTTTTTATCCGTTCATCCTGCATTAAAACACCCGCCCAAAACTAACATTATGAGTAAGGTACATGTTAAACGATTAGGCGGTTCCGATCCCTGATTACGACGTTTAGTTTATTCCGTAACCTGATATGGTAAAGTCACGTGTTAATAACTTTGTCACTACAATCAATGATTTTTTTTATCATTATGCAATAACGATAACGATGCTTTTCTTTTAATGCAAAACAAAAAGAACTAAACAGTTATTATTTTATCCAAAAATAACGTTGAGGGCTGATTTGATTTCTAAAAATGACCTAAATCGGTCCGGAATTGGTCAACTTTAATTGATTGTGTTATTCCCTTTATGGTTTCAACAAATTAGAACTTAGGATCGTGTTACGCAAATTACACAATGAAATTTTAAGTACGTACGACAAGTTTCAGTAGATTAGATTTCTCATACGTACGTACGTACGTACTGATTGATATGGTATGAATAATATAACATCACGAAAATTTGGACAGTACTAATACTAATTTCGTAGTTTGATAATCCATATTGTAGCTCAAGCATTATCAAGACAATTTAACGTTAACGTTAAATGACGAACAAATTAAATTATGTAAATTATCATGTGTTCAGAATACGATTATATCAGATATGATCTAATTTATCTAAACTTATGCAAAGTTACATAAAGATAAATTACAATCTTTACCAACGTTAACCAACGTTTAATCATGTATGTACGTACGTACATCATATCATACAAACAATTAAACATGAAATGTAAAGTTAGCGTTAGCCACTGTGCATAACTTTTCTACATTTGCATAAATTAATTGTGAGCCGTGTTTAACAATTTAACCATAAAAATTTTTGTGATCCAATTGGTATTATCGATTTATTTTTAAAGAAAACTTTAAAGATGATCTAACATGATTTTTAGTTACTTTTGATTTTCCAATGCGGCTAATTCGAACGTACTTTTATGTAGGCACAAAAAAAATTTTCCAGGATGAGATGGAGTGTGTAACATAATACCATTTGAAAAATATCTAAATGAAACAAAAACGTATTATCTCACTAGAGGAATTCTCTTCTTAACGACAAAAAAAATGACTGTTGGTACTGTTGGTGCTTGTATTGCTATTTTTTTATCTCTTATAGCGTTAGTTTTCGTGCTTTTTTCCTTTTCTTGGGTTGAGCCTGAAATTCCGGATCAAGTCCCTTACCGGTTCACCGGTTATTTGACTTGGCTTCCTAAGTTAGATGGTTTGTTAAATTCTGATTTTATGATTTCTATGATTTCTACGTCTATATATTTTATTTACCAATGAATTTTTTGACTAATTAATGTTAAATAATGAAATAGGTTTCGACGGAAACGAGCTTGATGCTACACTGTTGTTCAACCAGATTATTTTGCTTCTTTCCAGTTACTATGCATTAAAATGGACTTATAATCCTCCCACTAGTCCTAGACTTATCACTCGTTTTTCTTACATTGGTGAAAATGATTCTATGGCTACAACTCACTATTTTGATAGTATCTTGGCTCTTTATATTGTGATGACTCTCTTAGCTGGTGTCGCCATATTCCTTTTTGGTGTTGGTAAAATATGGGTTGCTATTGGTGTACTTCATAATGCTGCTGAATTCACTATTCTTATTATACTTGGTTCTGGTGGAAAAATCAAGTCTCCATTATTTTGGCCCATTCTCGGTTTTTACATTTCTTTAGTTGCTGTTCTTTCAATTTTCTTAAAATTCCCTTATGATGCTGTGTGGTTCAAAGGCCAAGGTAAATCATTCGATTATTTTTATGTCAAAACACTTGATTTCGTTTTCATAAATATTTCCTAAATATTTAATAAATCCAGGTTTATGCTTCGATTGGGCCCTTGTATTTGAATTCACCCGTGTATATATAACTACTCTTCGCGTGCTTAAGAATGGCGACGGCACAGACCTTGTCAATACACATGATCACGATAATGATGAGCACGCTCATGGCGCTCATCTTCATGATCCCAGTAAGTCTGTCCATCCAATAATTCATCACCCACATCAACTTTTGCTATTGATTGTTGGTGCCGTCTTTCATGTTCTTGGCAATGTCGTGTTTACTGTTTATAGATATTCGTTTAACGCGTAAGTTTCTCGCATTCCTTATCTTAAATAAATTATAATTATGTACTGACCATCGTGTTTATTCAATCATTTGTTATATCACAGCCTTCTCGCGTTCTTTTTAAGTTACTGTATTACATACCCTTCCTATGCTTACTTTATATATTTAGACCAACATGTCACAAGTATTTATCCACAAAAACGTATTTATCTCCCTGACACGCCTTTTTGGAAATCCGCCGTCATTGCTATTTGTTCAATTACACTCGCACTTTTGACTATGCGTTTTGGTGTATAATAATCAATAGCTATTTGTAATTTATATTTGATTCAAATTTTCTTTTTTTTTTTTTTTTGCAATAAATTATGCAAATTTAAAATGAAATCAAATAGTATCCCTGCATTACTGTTCTTAAAGAGTTTATACAAATTTGAAATGATGAAATCAACTTGTATTCCTGCGTTACTATTCTTAAAAAATTCTAAAATTCTTTGTTTCAACTGGACTTGCTGGAATTGTTTTCCCATTTTCTCATGTAAATTGTTGCGTCGGTATAACGTCCCAATGATTTATAATTCATTTAGTTAAAAATGAACTTGAATTTCCAATTTTACTATGTAGATAATAATAAAAATTTATTTGGTTAAAATTTTTTCAATCGATTAGTTGGCAGTTGGTTTTCAACTAAAAATTGTGTTCATTACTTTAAAAATATTGGGGAGGTGATTTTACCTATATACTTACCCTCTCCTTAACCCTGGATTTTCCATAATTTTAATTAAATAATTTATTTAACTGCACACGGCTTTAAACTAATATTATCGAAACTTCTTTTCGATTTTCTTACTTGGTTGTTTTGAGGTTAGGGATTGAGCAAGTATTATAGGTAAAATTGCCTTCCACCATTTCATTAACAGGTTTAAATACTTGTATTTTTTGATTATAAAAAAAATTTGCGATTTGATTTAATCGATGTAGATCTTCCAAAGGAAATTGAAAACGGTTCGGTAATATCGAATTAAGCAGTTAAAAAAGCGGTTCAGTAATATTGGCCGCAACATTATTTGTCATCGTTATGACTAGACTTTTTTAAATTTTCAGAAATAGAATTATCGGATATTTGTTTTTTTTTTTTGAATCGAAAAATTTTATGTGTGACAAACATTCAAAATCAACAATTACTTTTTTATACTTACTTTATTCTAAATAAAATACGTAAGAGTTTAACCCAAACTGAAGGTTTTATTCATATAATAATAGTATTATTTTACCGATCGTATGGATAAACCACCATTTATTATTAACATAAATTCAGAATGGATTATTCGAGTTAAAATGAAAATAAGAAATTAGATTGTTTACCTATTGTATCCAATCAGTTATATATGAGTGCCGCCAAGGGAAAACCTGACTTTGGACCTTCAATTATATTTTGTGTACAGTTAGCCATCTATGAAAAATCTATCATTATCGTTATGATAGATTTTCCATAGACGGCTAATTGTACACAAAATATAATTGAAAATCCGAAGTCATGGCGGCACTCATATACAGTATACGTATAGATATGGGTAATATCGATACTACGTATGACCTGTCGATCATGAATGCATCCATTTTGTTGGCACAAGTGATTAGTAATGATTTGTACGTATTGATGTCTGGATCTTGCTAATATAACTATATCATTATAAATCACGTATGCTAGATCTGCTCTACCAATACACTAAGGTATGCACTGTAAATTCTTGTGGTTTTGTTGCTTGAAAGTATCCTCTCAAAGATTTTAATGGCAGCTTCCAAGATATCTTCAACTAGGTTAGACTGGATTACACAATATAACGTAAGTAAAATCTAATAATATAGAAAATTTATTACGCTAAACAGTGGATATATGTGTATAAGAGCTCTATTTCATTAATTGTGTGAACTAATGATCACATTTAATCTTTGTAAATTTTCCAGTCAGATAAATGTCTTTCTACCAGCTACCGCCATGTACCTACGTACGTACGTACGTACGTATTTTATATCATGTGACTCAGCTTGAGCTGGCTCGAGCCGGCCTGGTTGAATCGATTCCAACCCATTGTCAATCTGGCTTTATCATAAGCCGTTCCTATCCCTAGATTTAGTGTTAGGGTTTGAAAAGATTTTCATACGTAACTATACCAAGATACGTATTTATAAATTTTATTCAGCAAACTCAATTTGATGCAAAGGAATTTAAAGACATAGCTGAATGAGTACCTTTTAACAAATTACAAATATAAAATACTTTGCTAAAGGGCGATATGGACTGATGGATATATAATAAGATTCGATCAGGAAAAAAAATGAATGAAGGGAAGAGTCGTAAATATGTGTTTATTAAAAGGCCTCAATAATTCTAAAGATATAAAACAAGAAGTTTTAAAAGCATTATATAAATTATAATTCTAAAATTGTGCGTAGTGTTTTGTTAAACATTTTATAGTAGGTGGAGGCCAATCAGCAGTTTCGATTTATGGAAATAACTAAGAGACCAAAAGATGATAATTATATGATGATTATGCGTTATGCAAAGCAAGAAAGTCTCCGAAATTAATTAGATAGTAAGTATAATGACTTAGAAGATTGGGATTCTAATGGACTTTGTGTAATTCATGAAGCAAAATTAGTGCATAAAGATCTTTCATTCCGAAAATATTTAGTCAAAATATATTTAATCTTTATATTATTAATTTTTGCTTGTATAGGCCGATGTCTCAAGTACAAATTCTGGTAAAATTTACGGTGCACTTTGCTATATTGAACCTGTTTTGTTATATAAAAGAAATGTGTATAGTGAAAAATCAGATATTTATTCTTTTGGAATAATCGTATCGGATATATCCCCATACCATGAATCCAACATGATTTTGGCCTTGTATTAAAGATTTGTGAAGGTCTCGAAATTAGATATGCGAAGTCCTTCAACTACTTTTGGATTTGATGAATAAATGGGATCTTTGCTAGGAAAATAACCCTCCGAGGTTATGCTGATTTGGTGAATCAAAATTAAATTTGCCAACCATATAGTTATCCAATATGAATGAACTTTTTTTTTTATTTGTAGACCTAAATAAACTCTACAAAAAAAAAAAAAAAAAAAGTCATTCGAATTGGGGATGACTAGATGGCCGGCATATTGAATTTCTATTCACAAAATCAACATAGCCGTGGAGGGTCGTTTTCCTAGCAAAGATCCCAAATGCTTAGATGCCGAACCACAGATCCGACCAATAACTAAAGAAGTAATCAACACACTGAATCAATTTTATAGATTTGAAAAATGAAAAAAAAAACCGGATTATATAAACAAGTTAAAGAAATTGATGACTCAAGCAAAAATTCCTTAACATATTATCAAGTAAGTTTAAATTATCAAGATCTTCCAAAACCAGGTATATAATAATATTTTATTTCAAAATTAGAAATGCATCAGTAATAGCCTTATTATTATATTCCTAAATCTGTGAATATAGTAAATGCAGGTAATGAATGATCTTGTTCAATTAGATTTAAACAGCATTTTTTTAAAATATATTTATATGGTCCTATCGAAATTCCCGTAATAATTTACTTACGCTCGTATAACGATAATTAAACAAATTAATTGTCGCGATAATGAAACCGGATTAAAATGAAATGAGGGGGTTTCTATTTGACCTTCTAAAACTCACTTATACTTGTTTATTATAAAACCTGCTTCTAAGCCCTAATCCTAACCCTAAAAAAAATGCTAAAAAATTGCATCCCAAAAATTTGTATTTTTCGGTGGCTTGTCTATTTTACATTATCCCTCGTTTCATTTTAATCTGATTCATTTTAATCTGCAACATTAATTGCTTATTTTTATTTTGGCATTAGATTCTAAATTAATACCAAGAGAAATTGATTTATAGCGTAAAGATGTAGTGTTATTGTTATACGTCGCTTTGGAATTTATGTTAGTTCAGAGTTGACAGAAGTAATTTTGGGATCGGAATTTGACAAAAAATAAATTTGTTTTATTAAAAAAAAAAAATTGCAGTACGCTCGTATTTCAACATTTATTCTAGCACCATATGTTTGTGTAACTACTATAACCGTTGTTCTTTCAGTAGTTTTCTTGAAAGTTAAAATAGATTCAAACACTGATAAATTTAGCGACAATACATAATTACTGATAGTTTAAAATTCGCATTAGTGATTATTGCGTTTGCCTCGTCACAACGTCTAGTGTAGAGCTTATTATACTTTTACGACATGAACAGCTCTTAATTTTGCAGTTTGTTCAGTTACAACAGTAGTTGTCGTTTTTGCTTTTGCTTGTTTAGTTGCTTGTTTCTGTAGTTCTGTAAGTGCGATTTCCTTTTAAGAAACCCCTGAAAATGGCAATTGAAAAAACCTATCATATGGATGTCGATCACTCAAATTTATATTCACAAATCGTGCGCCTGTTAATCGTTATTGCGCTAATGGTGCTATTGATCTTTGCTATTACTATTGCAAATAAGCTACTGTATCGCTATTGACATTGCTAATCTCCAATCACTATTGCTGTCGCTAATTCTATGTAACTGTAAAGCACTAATACTTTGATTAAACAATTAACCATTGTCGTTTTCACGCTTAACGATTTTGTTTATCTATACAGGTTTAATTTACCGACACAATTATGAATTAAAGATGCTTTTGATTAATTATTGATAAACCTTTTTGTCTGCTTCCCAACTTGGATATACTATATAAAATGAAACGAAGAAAAACAAAAAAGAATTTTGAAACAAAAGCGTCAAATTCATGATTAAAAAAAATGGTTTCTTGTATAAATTATAGTGATTTGAAATGTTAAATTAGAATTTAAGAGATTCGAGACCAATCTACAATGGCTCAAGAAAAACGTAATTCTAATATCCTCCCTTTGAAAAAATGTTCGAAAACACGTACACTTCGATCCTTATCTACTTCAATGATTCCACAAACTAAACCAACTTCACAACTGTCTACAGCTCACGATAATAAAATTGATGATGAAACTCAAATAGCGCGAAAATTTTCTTTATCTTCTCGTAAACTTCCTAGACCAACTGTATCTACAATTTCAAAATTATCTACAAATGATAAATCATCGAATGTCATTAGCAATAATGAAAATAAAACATCATTTATTACAAAAAATAAATTATCCCCTATTGAAATTAAAAAGAAACAGCCACCTCTTGAAGTTAAGAAAACAATTCCTCCTCTAGAAATTAAAAAGAAACCTCCTCCTCTTTTAGAAATTAAAAAGAAACCTCCCCCTCTTTTAGAAACTAAAAAGAAACCATCACCTCTTTTAGAAGCTAAAAAGAAGTCCTCTCCTCTTCTAGAAGTTAAAAAGAAACCTCCTCCTCTGGAAATTAAAAAAAAACTGTCTCTTTTTGACATTAAAAAGAAACCACCTCCTGTTGAAATTAAGAAGAATCCGTCACCTCTTGAAGTTAAAAAAAAGTCATTAGAAATTTTAAAGAATCCGCCGGAACCACTTGTGATTAAGAAAAAATCAACACCTTTATTAACAAGGAATAAATCTATATCATCTATCGTCAAGAAAAAATCCATGCCTCTTATTAACGAATCATCATCGTTTAGAGCACAAGATGTTATTGAAATTAAACGTTTGGCACCTGCTCGTGAACGATCTCGTGAACAAAAAGATATTAAATGTGGAAACAATGGAAGATACGAATGGAAGGATAATGAGAAAATTGGGGATGAGAAAAAACGTTCCGAGAAACATCGTGTTGATGAGAAAGATGTAGATGGTGATATAAATGATAAAGAATTCCTTGACACTTTATTGTCAAAAGTAGATTTATCACATCCTATTACAGTTGAAATGATAACTCAAGTATATTACGCTTCAATTTTTTTCGGCCAATGTTTAAAAAGCTTCTTTTTTTTTTTATTGAACTTCATTTTTTTTATAAATTAGGTTATAGAACTTCAAATGAAAAATTCTTTGTTAAAGGAAGGAAACCAAGTACTTTGGCAAGAATATAAATGGCAATCAAATTTAGAGCGTGAATTGATCGAAGAACTTAACAAGTGAGTTTGAAATTTTGCATTGATACGTTTTCATGTATTAATTTCAAAAAATAAATAAAAATACATTTTCTACTATATAGAATGGAAGCTGCATTTGAAAAAGTTACTTCGCCAAAGAAACAAACTGATGATAATACATTAGTATGATTATTGTTACTAAGATTAATTTAATTCTTAGTTTTTAATATAATCATTTTTAATAATATGTATTACAATTTATATATTATATTTCAGAATTCCCTTAAAATCGACCTTAACGATTCTTCTCCTTCCATGACCACGCAAAAAGATAAACGACAAGAATTAGAGGAAGATCTGGCATTTCTTAGGGTCACAAGTATTATCGAATCAATGAAAAATGATATTCTAATTCAATTAGAATATGGTATTGACAAAATTAATGTAGAAGAATGAATGATTACTCAGCTTATTCTTACTTTGTTGTTTATTTGGTAGCTTTCTTTAGATAATATCTAGAGATTCAGATAGATCTATAATTGTTATCTGTATAATAATAATATTTTCTTATATACAGTATAATAAATAAATAATAATATAAGTCTCAATCAAATAATTCTAAAGATTTGAGTAATAAGTGATTAAAAGCGTGCAGTACGAAAATGAAGTATAAAGCAATCTAACTAATGTTCATAATTAATGTTTCGAGTGAATTCGAATACAGTATTTCGTCTGAACGAAATTATTTCACGTTGGCAAAAATTATCTACATTGACTACTTTGTAGGTTAACCCAAAATGTAAAGTACAGCACAGTAATGTAAATTAATGCAGGCTTTCAAAAAAGAAATTTCGACCTCAACGTAATCAGGCACATTTTTTGAGTCTATTCAAATATAAAAAGTCTATAAGGATTTTTATGATGATACAAGAATTAATCCATTATATCGATATATGAAAAAACGAATCAAATTTAAATGATAGTATTGAGATGTAGACCGATAATATCACTATCTGGAACATTCACAAAAAAATTTTTTTTTTTTTGCATTTATGAAGCAATATATTATGTGTATACAGAATTACTACAATAGCATTATCTTTCTTTTTGTATTATTATCATGAATAGAAGGGCAATAAGCACTCATAGGGTTTTTGCATGCCTAATACATATGTACATACGTAAGTACATGCTTATGTTCAAAAAAAAATAAAAATAAAAAAAATAGAAAGACAGATGCAACTTGATTTAAAATTTAGAGTACAGCACTAGCGTGGCATTGGTATATACCAGCATCAGAATTATTTGAATTAAATTTTTACCCAGCTACTATACGCAAAACTCGGTAATAATACAGACAAACTTCTCATTTAATTCTTATTTGTGTTGATTTAGCTTGAGCTTAACGATTATGGATCTGCAACCCGGTTCGTGCCTGTGCTCAACAAAAAATCTAGGCATAGGCGCATGGACACGGACATGAAAATTCAGGCATGGGCGCATAAAAATTTGGCACGGGAATGGGTACGAGCGCGAAATTTGTCACAGGCACAGGTAGAAAATTTTGGCATGGGCACGGGCGCGGGTAGTAATATCAGTATTAAATTGGTCAATTTTTATATAATCCAGACACTTAGTATGTATCTGTAGCTATGATTAGGGTAGTTGCGCGACGTAATCGTGCTTAAACCAGAAACGTAGTATGATCTCTAGACTGGTATTAAAGATCTGAGTATAGTGACGAACTTCCTATTAATTATGGTACGGAATAGGCTGGGCCAACCCCGGAAATTTGTGGGCCGGGCTTGGGCCTAGATTGGGCCCAAATTTTAAAACCCGTTACTTTGTGGGCCGGGCTTGGGTTGGGCCTTCTAAATACTGGGCCGGGTTTGGGCTTTATAAGCATACCCGGCTTGGCCCAATGGGCCCAGTTCATAGGAAGACATTCTTATGATTGGCTGATATAAACCAATTGTGTGTAACTTATTTATGCAGTTTAAATTCGGGAACGTAATTTTTGAAAGAACGTCTATATTCAATAATCAAAAATAATCAGTAACCCCAAGAACTTCGCTTAAAAGCGAATATTTTTATTATTTATTGCTAGTACTAGTCATATTAACGTATGTAAGTTCTAAATGCTGGAAGCGGTCAATAAAATAAGAAAATTGAGACATTACCTGTAAGGTTTAACTTAAAAGAATTTTTTGTATATTATTTGAAATGCCAATATAATAACAATAAGTTGTACTAATGCTTATATTTTATGTAATCTGAGTTTTATAGAGTTAAAACATTAGTAAATAGTAGGTCGAAAATATGTATGAATATATGAGTATTATAGTTCAAACCGCTATGCTGATCACAATACGCGTATATCTAGCCCAATGTACAGTACGTTGCACTTGTATATCTAAATGTTTAAATAAGCTATTTAGGTTTTAAATATTTGGTTTTAATTTAATACGCGACTATAACGAAAATTTATCAATCTGTGTTTAAGATAAGTTATTCGGGTTTATAACATTTAATTATTTTTTTTATGTTTTTAAGCGTTTAAAATAAGTTTCTCAGATTCATTTGTTTTACTATTTAATTATATTTTGCTCATGCTAATTTAGGTGAGTATGGTGAAACTTTATTAATTTAATTGTATAAGCTATTAGAGTTCATAATTATTTACTATATAATTTTATTCTATTCGTGTTATTTCAGGTAATATGATGAAAGTTTTAATCAAAGTGTTCAGAATAAACTAAAGTTCATGAATATTTACTATATAATTTCTTTTTTTTTTGTTTTTGCTTTAATTTAGCAAGTTGCTATAAAGAAATTTTTAAGACTATTTACTACTTAATTTATTTCATTCGTGTAAATGCAGATAAGTATAATGAAAATTTTTGATTTAAGCGTTTAGAATAAACTACTCAAGTTTATGAATATTAACTATTTAATATACTTTCGTTCACTTTAATTTAACCGTTAATGCATGTCTGTAAAAAAGTTTCTAAGTTTAAAATAAGATATTACACTTTATAACTATTTAATTTCATTTTGTTCACGCTAATTTAGATGAGAATGATAAAAATTAACTAATCAAAGAGCTTAAAATAAAGCCACTCAAGTTTTTTAATCCAAC
>CAJVPZ010002710.1:0-12007 GCA_910592135.1 Racocetra fulgida | reverse complement strand
CTCTATGATTCGAATATATTCGAGTACTCTTCGGAGTTTGACTCGCGAGTCACGAGTTAACACGAGTCCAGTCCCTAACTTGGAGTTATTCTACACATACTTTCTTCTTCAAAATAGACCATCCAACTTTCTTGTAATGCTTTAATTCTAATATGTAATTTGTATATATACTGCTTTAGATTTCTTAACTTCTTATTGTTTTTCTTTCTATTTTAAGACTTTCACTTTATTATAAAAGTTAAGACATCTTCTTATTTTGTTCGACCAAGTATTTTTTAGTAAATCTTATAAGGTTAATTTGCATTCAGGTCTTGGGGTTTTGGATTTTTCTATTCTAATAAAGTTTTGGAATACTTTTTTTTTCCCTTCAGTCTGTTTTTTAGAGCCCAAATTGAATTGTTAATTTCTTTAGAAGTTTATCTAGATCCATATATATCTTTCTAAATGATATTATTCTCTTTTTTCTTTTCTTTTTTAGAAGAAACTACTACTGTTCTTTTTCCATATCTTAATAGCACAAAATCTTTAGTTTCTTTCGTTCTTTAATTATATAATCCACATTTAGTATAAAGTAGGATTATTTTATCTTCTACCTTTTTATCATTAGAGCTTTTGAAAATTTCTTTCTCTGATTTATTTAATATTGCTTCTGCAACTTTGTTTAAATTACTATTTTGATGCTTAAATTTTGGATTTTCTTTATTTTCTTCTCTATTTTTATCAAAATCTGTATGTTTTCTTTTTGTGTTGGTTTATTAAAAATTAATTATATAATAAATTCCTTAATCTCTATTTTTATTTGTATAAAAGGTGAGGTTTCTTTTAATCTTGCCAATAGCTGTTGAAGTCTTAGCTCCTTCTTCTTGTGATCTTTTTGTAATCCAATTTCTAAATTCAATCATGTTTGTTTTTAGGTCTACTTCTATTAATTCTTGATCTTTTGAGTTTAGTTTATTGCTCTTTGAAAACTTCTAAAATGCCATCTTGTAGTTTTCTAATATTATATGAATAAATAATATATATTCTAGGTTCTCTATTTCCAAATACTTTGCTACACATCTATTTATTTAAAGAGTAAATTTCATCTGTGATTTGCATATTTCTTATTTTCTTTTACTGGTTTTGAAAAAATATGCTTAAGAATGTGTCGACTTGGTGAAATAGTTGGGTTGTCACCCTCAAGTAGCACATTTAAAGTTCAATTTCCACTGACGACAAAAAATTGAATTCTTTCATATAACAGCAACTCTCTCATATATTGGAAAAAAGATCCTGTAACATTGGTCATACTTTATATAAGAAGAATATCCATTGCACTATCGGGTCAATCTAAGGGAGATCTCAGAGTATTTGTATAATATACGAGTTGCACAAAGAGAATATAAAATCAGTAAGGTGGCATAAACTCATAATAAGTCCTTGGATTGTATTAATCTGATGAATGGTACTATGGAAAGTCTGCTTGGCAAGACCTGAATAAAGAGGTAGCACAAGCTTTCGATGGTGTTTACTAGAATAGGCTCTATCTAAGACTAGAAAATTGGACGAGGCAAGAGTACTGACAAGTTACTCTACTAACCAGGCTACTGAGTCGACTAAGGAAAAAGCTGGTGTCCTTTTCAGACCATCTGAATTGGTAGTCTGGAGAGACCGGCTAGGGGGGTACTGAAAGAGAAGGTATTAGGTTGTCTTGAAGGAAGGGTACCAGGATTGGATAAACTTTGCAAGGGCTAGGTAGTTAGACAGTGTGGCCTGCCCGTAAAGGTTTAGAACCTATCTGGCTACCTATTTGCAATAAAGATTGATAGTGTAGCCTGCCTGTAAAGATATAGAACCTATCCGGTAATATCTATCCAAAAAAGACTAAGTTATACATTAAAAGTGGATAGCTCTAGTAGATGATGCACTCGAGGATGAATCAGCAATACCAGTAGTCCTAGAGGTGAACTTGCGACGATCTTGAAACTTGAACTGACTAATGTATTGCATGTTCTGGGTGAGGTTAGATGGATTGGCATAGAAAACTCAGATCAGAGAGTTTAATTAGGTAGCTCAAATAATAGTAGATTACAGGTACAATATTTAGTATAGAACCTAGTAATAAGTAGATACTTAATTAGACGTTCAAAAGGCACAGATATAGCTAGAATGTATTCTCATTAGAATATATTTGTTTAGAACCCCTTAAAAAGGGCACTACATGATCCTAGTATCTAATAAAAGCAGTAAACCAAAAAGCCTAACCTGGACTATAAAAAAAAAAAAGAAAAGACATACTTAATTATCTTTAGACTTGCTATAATTTAGCTATCTATATCATTAAATAAATATCATCTATTATTAATTTAAAATCTATGTTTGTACCTTTAAAGATTTAAAAAAAAAAAAAAAAATCTATGTTTGTTATATTAGAATCTAGTATACTTTTTTAGAAAAATTTTTAACCGCCTGATTAGTAGTAGTCATATGTATTGTTTATTTACTTATTTTTTTGTTATTTCTAAAAGTAGTAATGTGATCTGCTATTTATTTGTTTATTTATTTATCTGATCTTATATATAGGGTTGTGGGCACAGGTAAATATTTGGGCATGCCCCTTCTTATTGCGCCCGGAGCATGCCCCTATATTATATATAATCATATATCACACTACTAAAATGATATGTAATCACGTGTCAAGCTACTAAAATAGCATAGTTTTTATTGATTGATCTACGCACGTTATTTCTAATACTCATTAATTTTTTACCTTGCTCAAAAAGAAATTTGTCTTTTATTAATTATTTCGCTTTAAAAACCAAAAAAATTTATATTTATAATATCGTACTATGTATTAATATTGCCAAAATAGCTTCTAATAAAAGTTGGTCAAACACTTGATCTCACTTGATCTCCAACGTTTTATGAAAGTTAAGCATCCAAGCAATAATTCGAATACTGTACAATCAAGCAAATTCCACATTCTGGTCTAATGCCTTCGCTAAATAGAAATATTCAGTTATCAGTAGACAAATATAAGTTCAAACTTATTTATAATGCTAAAAATTTCGTTATTCCACTAGGTTTTCTTAAGCTTTGACTATACTAATTATTATATGCATCGCAAAGATTATGACGCAAATTTGGTAACAATTAAGAGTTAGGTTAGTAGGGTTTTAAGATTTTCTTTAATAAGTTTATTGTTTTATTTAAGAAAAGATTTAAGATCTAAACTGTTTGAAATATAATTGATTAAAGGTACATAATGTTTTAAATTTTTTTTTTTTTTTTACATTGTTTGAATATCTATTTTATTTCTACAAATTAATTTGGCTTTCAGAAAAAATATCATCAACAGACCAATCGTTATCTTCTGGTGGTGGATCATTTTGTTCCATGTTGACTTGAAGCAAATTTTCTTCAAGTGTATCTTGATCTTTTTTATATATCGCGAAGTTGAAAAGTTCTTCCATAAAAGATATTTCATCATGCTCAACTATAATATTGTTTAGCTCTTCATTTATTTCTTCTAATTGCTTATTCTCCTTATCAAAAAAAATATCTAGGTTTTTATCATCATCTATCAGAGGTTCAGATGTAGTATTGCTACGTACGTTAACCTTCGTAGATACCTTTTTTTGGAGTTCATTTCTTAGCTGACCAAGTATAGAAAGATTGTCTGAGGTTATTTTATTTCAAATTTTTGATTTTACTAGACCAAGTGATGAAAAAAGTCACTTACAGCTAGCACTATGAGGAACAATTGCAAGAACTTTCATTGCAAAACGGCGCAACAAAGGTGAATTTTTAGTAAATTTTGACCAATATGATCATGGAGTTGTTAGAGATTTAGGAGGTTTGTCAAATGGAGGATAGTTATTTTTGTAATTAATTAGTTCTTAAAATAAAGATCTGTGTCTCTCTTAGTGAACTTCCATGCTTTGGCTAATTCGAGCGAAGCTCGAATTATTTTATCCCTGTCCATTTTTTTAGATATGGCTAGTTGCTTATGGGCTGGTGTAAGAAAAAGTGCGATAAAATAGACATCACTATCAAACTCTCTTGCACGTTTGTTAATAACAGCAAGGGCATGAGCCTGAAACCCACTTATAGGAACTTCAAGCTTAGATATTTGTTGGTGAATATGAATAAGTGATTTAAAAACGTCGGCCAAAGAAGAGTTATTTGATTCCAATTGTCTAATAGCATCGACAATTGGTTTTATTATTTTTGTCAGAGTATCATTTGTGGCAAAATGATATCTATTACGGATGATGTTTTTGATTACCGTATTCTCGATCTCTGGATACCTTGAATCCGTAGTTTCACTTAATGAAAGACAATGCTGGAAACCTTGTTCGTAGGTTGATACTTCCATGCAAACTTTAGCAAGTGAATACCATCTTGTTTTGCAAAACGTAGACAAAAAGTATTTAATTCCTTGCTTTTCCTTCCAGTTTTGCAACTCACGACACCAAATGTGTGATGAGTTAAAAAAATTAACTAATTTTTGATTTTTTTTACAAATAGTGGCAGTGCTGGGAAAGCTAACAATATCTTTGACAATTAGATTAAAGACATGGAGATAGCAATGAATGGGGACGATATTAGGGTACTCTTCCTAAATTTGTAATTAATCAGTAAAGTATAATATTAATACTGATTTTAATATCTTATAATACAAATTTTTATATGGCCCATACAAAAATGTAGATACACGACAATTATTATATGCATATAATAATTATTGTGTATCTACATTTATGCACTGGATCATAGTTTTTATTGTATTTTTAACACTTACATGAAGTAATTGTCGCATTTTATCCATATTAGAAGCATTATCAGTAACAACGGCGATAGATGATGACATTTGAATACCATTTGCGGATAGGACTTCTTCTACTTTGCCTTTGAGGAATTCACTTGTATAACGATGTGCAGACAGATCAAAAATATCCAGCACAGTTTCTTGATTCTTCTTTAAGACCATAAATCCGTAGATAGAATTTCCAGAATTATCAGTCCACCCATCTAGAGAAATAGTGATATCCATAAGAGAAGGAAGGGTATTCAATCTTTTCTGAAGATGGTCAGAGAACATCTTGGTTAATAGACGTCCTTGAATCATATTACGGAAAGGAAGATGGTAAGAAGGGTTTAATTCATGAAGATAATTTTTGAGATATGGATTTTCGACGATATTAAATGAAAGATTTCTATATATAATAGCTTTTAAAAGCTTTTGGTGAAGTTTTTCTAAGTGTGCTTGAGGTAAGGGTCGACTATACCAATCGATAGTACTTTGGTGATGAGTTGTAGGTAATTGTGGTGTGCTTTCATTCTCAGTTGAAGTAGAGATATCTTCCTTTTCTTCACGTACACGCTTATGAGTTGCAGAACTTTCTTCAGAAATTTTATGAAGATAAACCGATTTTTCTGAAGCAGGCCAATCACTACACCGAAGTACATGCTGATGAAGCCTTTCAGGCTTACCACTAAATTCAGACAAACAATATTTACACTTTGCAACATATCAATTTCCTCCTTTTTTTTTGATTAGATCGGTAAAAGCCAGTCCAATGTTGACCTTGTGTTGCGAGTAGTAATGCAAAGCCTTGAGGGATTTCCATTATAGAATTAACAATTTATTTCTAATTTTTTTAAGATTAAGGAGTGTTTTATTGCACTAATTATATACTTTATTGTATTGATGTATTAAATTTATTTATTTTATTTTTTTTTTTAGGATGCGCTAAAATTGATATCACTATTTTTGAAAAATCATATCAATTTCAAAATGGGCCTAAGAAATATGGTTAAATATTAAAGGGAAACTAAATTTAATATGACGAAATGATGTAATAATTAACGAGTATGTATGATAAGAATAAGTCTGCTTCTTATGATGTATGAACAAGATTGAGACAATTTAAATTTAATAAAAATATAAAAATAATTTCAAGTTAAAAGACATGGTTTAAATACATTTTCAAATATCTAATTTCTTTGCTTTTGTCATGATTTTCAACTTTCTTCCCATTTAATATCATATGATATTCACACTATAATTTACACACACCTACTATTATTTAAATCGCATAATTATGCTTTTCGCATTGAGCCGTTCGTTGGCTTTGAATGAATGACTTATTAAGATAGGGCTTAGAGATAATTATTCACCTTTCAAGTCAAAAAGTATATTTTCTTCGCAATGACTCTCAATTCATTATAATACATAAACCTCACATCATTTTTTTAATTTACGCCCTCCTACTAGCACTAAATAATTATAAACGTGTAATAACATTTTTCGCGTTGGCTTTGAATACATGGTCAACTTATCGAGATAGGGCTTAGGAAACAATTATTCACTTATCATACCATTGGACATTTTTAGTAATCTACTTGGCTCAGTAATGGATAATAACTTTATCTGGAATTATATCAAATATATAATATACGTAAATGTAGGATTGAAAAAACCCAAACGCGCATATGCATATACATATACACGTACGTACATGCTTACTGATTTCTATATTCAGTTAGACATCAATCTCTTGTTGCTTATAATTAATGAAATAATTGTATCCGTGATCTATGCGAAAATTCATGATATTGTAAAAAATATCCCATGGAAAAGTAAAAAAAGAATCGTATCAAGCTCTAAACGATATTTTCTCTAAAAATGACTTGATGTGATTTAAGCTTATGATGGGACTTTGTTCCTATTTCGTGTACAATGCTCTCTTGTTTGGGAGAGCAAATCAAATATAAGCACAGTTTAACTTCAATAGTAAACTTGTATTCAAATAGAAATCTTGTACATGTGATATAAGGAATTATCAAATCGAGGTTCGAGGTTATTCGGTAATCGAGATGCAATTAATTTATTACGTTGGCATTAATAATATCAAGAGGTTCATTAAAGGTAAAACTACTATTAAGTGAAATTAAGTGAACTAACAATAAAAAAAATAACATAATGATCATAACATTTTTGAAAAGTATCCTGGTACTAATCAAGTAGTAATTTATTACGTTCATGATCCAACCAATGATCATGTTATACGATAAACTCACCTCTTTTTAGTATACCCCCTTGTATAGTATCTCCTTCTTAACACGGTACCCTCGGGGTATTATTTAATTAATCTAAGATTTCCTGTAAAAGACCAGAGGTACTATATGCAGCTCTGTAAGGTAATCGTTTCTTATTATAATCCGTATGATCAAGACATCGAAGCCTTATTTTATTAGAAGAACGAAAAGGTGGCTCTTTTATAATTACAAGATGCATTCATTATTATTTAATGGCTATCCTAGTACATTACTATACTTTGGTCTAAATTTGTGCTTATTTCACTTAGCTCAGCTTTAGTATATGTCTAATTCCTACGCCTTATCTTTACACTTATAGCAATGCATATAAAATAAATATTGGGACCATTCTATACTTCTAAACCACCATCACCTGCTTAGAAGCCTTACAATATTCTTGTGCTTCAAGTTCTTAGCAACTTTCTGTTACTTTAAGTTATGAGTTAGATTGTATTTCTTTAGAGAGCTAATTATAAGTTATATATTTTAGCCAATTAGCGTATTATAAAACACATAATTAAATAGTATAATCACATGATGGGGGCATGCCTTTTGGTTCGAAGGCATGCCCAGAGGCATGCCCCCTAGGGCATGCCAATATAGCATACCCTGGGACACTATGCCCACAACCCTACTTATATATTTGTTGTTTTGTTATTGTTTACATGTTTTTAAGATCAGATTTTTAGAAACTAGGCAAATTCTCCAAAATTTTTTGAAAATTTTCTAAAAATTTCTAAAAAATTTGTTGTTATTAGGCTAAAGGTCTTGAATAAAGGTCTATTCTAATAAACTATAAGTTATTTTAAATGTTTTTTTTTTTAGTACAAGATACTTTGTTTCTTATACTAGTTTTGAAGATAATTATTGTTTTTGGTTTTGATTGATTAAAATTGTAGATTAGCAGAAAGAGTTTTTTTGAAAAAAATTAAAATAAAAATTAAAATAATATTAATTGATAATCCGCCTATGAACTGAAGAATAGGCGAAATGAGATATCTGTTATCTAAAACTTTTTTTCTTACTAAGTTAACAATACATGCCTATTAATTGAAAATTGTAGAGATGTCGAGATGCATCTAACAGTGGTTAGATCATCCAAATCGGCCCCGTGGATGGCAAGATATCGTCGAAATACGATTGGCTGACTATATAAAAATGTGTGACAGAAATTACATATGAAAATCACCATCAGCGAAACATGGCGTGCTCCCATCTAAAACTTTTTTTTCTTACTAAGTTAATGATACATGGCCATTAATTGAAAATTGTAGAGCTCGTCGAGACGCATCTAACGGTGGTTAGATTATCCAAATCGGCCTAGTGGATGGCAAGATATCGTTGAAAAACAATTGGCTGACTATATAAAATCTCTATGTAAACAAATATTATTTACATAGAGATTTTATATAGTCAGCCAATTGTTTTTCAACGATATCTTGCCATCCACTGGGCCGATTTGGATGATCTAACCACCGTTAGATGCATCTCGACGAGCTCTACAATTTTCAATTAATGGGCATGTGTCATTAACTTAGTAAAAAAAAGGTTTTAGATGGCAGATGTCTCATTTCGCCTATTTTCTAATTCATAGGCAGATTATCAACTAAGTTTAAAACACTGTTGGATAAACACTTCTTTGACTGGATTAGGTAGGGAGATCAGTACTCGATTCAGGTTAGTCTCAGAGTATTGTTTAATCAGCTTTTACATTTGAAGCACATGTCTTAACATGTTTGTTATTCTGTTATATTAATTTAGAAAATAAATAATGCCAACTGTTTTGGTATATATGATATTGATCTTTTGGAGAGAGTAAACTAAATCGTCCACTTTTTACAAAAATTTTCTTGAAAAAAGTGATGGGCCAACAAGAGTATGTGAAGTTCTTCTTGTAAGTTTTACAGTTGTATAATTCAGTTCCTCAGTTTTTATTAGATATTCTTGACTAAAGATCCACAAAGACGTTGTTCTTAAAATAATCCTTTTGGTTTAGATACCGAAAGTGCAAAGGAGTCTACTAAAAAGCTTGACCTAAAAGCACAATCTACTCTTTATTATATGCTCACTCCTTGGTATTTTACATATATAGTAGTTTTATCGACAGCAAGTTTGTTTATATAGACTAAGAGTATCATCATATTTACTTTGTTACTTTCCTATAGTTTTTCTGTAGTTCAATTTATTTTGTTGTTGACCAAAGAATTGTCAGAAAGAGTTTTTTGATTTTTTTTTAGTTGTAACTATATTCTAATATTAATAAGAATAATAAAGAGTATAATTTTTTTTAATTTTTTTTTTATTTTACTAAATAACAGAACATATTAGCTATATATATTATATAATTCAAACATCTGAAAATATAATGACTTTATTAGTAATGCTAGTGTTTTTCTATAATAAGAACTATAAAATTATATTTAAAACCCTAAAACTTAATTTTAAAACCTAGTTTTTAGAAACAGGCTTTAATTTTAGAACTTAGATTTACAAGTTTATAATAGATTTTTAATATAAACCTCTTTAAGTATACATTTTCAAGACGTGTATCTTAATCTTTAATTTGGCTAATCAGAACTCTTGCAGATCTGCTAATTTATATAATTCATGCAAATGCATTGTATAATCTTTTAAACAATATTGTAAACTTTTAATCTAGCTATTTCTATTTTTAAAATATCTAAAAGATGGTCTCAACATAGAATTAAATTTTGCAAAATATCTTTATTAACTTAAACTTCTAATATAAAAAATAATAATTTAATTTTGGAAAAACCTATCAAAATACAAAAAGTAATAGCATAGAGTAAAAAAGAAATAAAATGATTATATAATACAGTTGTAAAATATAGATCTAGCTGAAAAATAATTTGAGAAAGATATTTTAAGCTACATCATAATCTTCAATTTTTAAATCAAAGTAGTATGTGCTAAATATGATTAAACAAAGACTATCTTATTATAATTTTTAGATACCTAAAGAAGATGAAATATTAAAAAATAGAGTAGCAAAATATAGTGTTGAAAAATAAATAAAATTTCTAATTTATTAAACAGAAAGATAGTTTATAAATCAAATTATGTTAAAAAGTTATTTCATCTAAAACTTGTGAAAAATAGACACCTAATAAAGATTCAAAACTTTTAGAATTGATTAAAAAACATGGAAATAAATAGACAATGATTAAAAAAACTTTTAATCAATCACTAGATGATGTTTATCTGCATTATTTTTATTTTAATAAAGTAAAGTAAACAAAAGAAGAAGATAAAAAACTTCATGATTTAATCTAAAAGTATAGAGAAGACTGGGATATTATTAAAAAATATTTCTCAAAGAGAGGCTTTTATATTAGCAAATTTAAAAGAAAATAATATTTCAAAATAATTTATAAAATATAAAAAAACTATAATATTATATAAGAAATTTTGAAAAATTGTGAAATATCAAAATTATGAAATATAATGTAAGATATTTCAAAATATTTTAAAATTTTTAATGTAATATTACGGTTTTTTTACTGCATAATTAATTAAAAGCTAAGATCTTTACATCTGGTAGATTTGTTTTTTTTATGTTTTTTTTTATTTATTTTATTTTTGATTTTTTGAATTTTTTCTTTTATTTTTAAAATTTTCTTTTTATTTTTTTTATTTTTTATTTATTTATTTATTTTTTCTTTTCATTTTTTTTATTTTCAATATCTTTTATTTATTTTTTGAATTTTTCTTTTTTTTAAATTTTATTTTGAAATTTTTTTAATTTCTTTTTTTTCTTTTTGATTGAATTTTTTTTTCAATTTTTTTTATTACTTTTCTTTACTTTTTTAATTTTCTTTTTATTTAATACTATAATACTATATTTATTTATTTGTTTATTTATTTTATTTATTTTAATTTTTTTCTTTATTAGTTTTTTTTCTCTTATACTAATACTAAGCTATTTTTTCTTTTTCTTTTGTTCTTTTCATTGTTGCTTTTTTATTTATTCTTTTAAACTAATACTAACTGCTCTTTTTTTGTAAGTATAGTTTTGTTGAAATACTTAGCAGTAAATTGAAGTGTTTTTGTAAAAATTTCTCTTTTATTCTTTTCGCTATTTGCTTTTACTTGTTTTTTTTTTAAACTAATACTAACTGCTTTTTTCTTTATAGGTATGACTTTGCTAAAATATTAGGTAGTTTTACCAGATAGCAAGTTAATGAAAAACAAAATTAGGATTGCTGGGCTTGGATACAAAAAATAGTGTTAGAAATGTGATTTGAAATGATAATTTAGAACATAAATTGATATAAAAAATAAGTGTCAGTTCTAGTTGCTTTGGCTTTTTTTTTCTTGTATTATTTTTGTTCTACTAACATTTTTTCTCTTATAGATTTGTATTCCACTTGGTTTAAGTACAAAAATAGCACTGAGAATGTGATTCAGAATGATGATTCAGAATATAAACTACTATTATTTTCTTTCTTGTAGAAGTAGCATTGAAAATGTGATTCAGAATAATAATTCAGAATGTAAACTAACAAAAAGACAAGTATCAGTTTTAGTTGCTTTTGCTTTTTTTTATTATTTTTTCATTTTACTAATCTCGTAGATTCATATTTTGCTTGATTTAAATACAAAAAATAATATAGAAATATAATTCAAAATAGTGATTCAGAATATGAACTAGTATAAAAAGATACTGTAAGTATCAGTTTTTTCACTTTGTTTTTTTCTTTTTGTTCTACTAATATTTTCTCTTTTGTAGGTTTATATTCTGCTTGATTTAATAGTAATTTAGAATATGAACTAGATAAATACCAGTTCTGATTGCTTTGTTTTTTTTCTTGCATTATTTTTTCATTCTGTTATAGAACAGTTTTATTTTATTAGTTTATTTTATCTTAGTATTATTTTATTATTTCGATATTTGTATTTTATT
>CAJVPZ010002709.1:0-12008 GCA_910592135.1 Racocetra fulgida | reverse complement strand
TTAAAAATAATAAATAAAATAAAATTCATATATTTAAAATTAGTATATTTCTAAATTTCGTTTAGCTTGAATTAATTTGAATTATTTTGAAATATTTTGAAATATTTTTCAAATGCTAATATAATTAAACCCTTTGCAGTTTATTGCAAATTCTTTTGCAATATTTTGAAATAATTTTTGAAATTTTTTGAAATTATTTATTTCGAAATATTTCGCATCAATCGCAATAATTTCAAAATATTTCAGCATTGCAAATTCTTTCACAATATTTCATATATATTTTTTGCTGATGTATTAGATGAGGTGGGATGAGTTAAGGTGATCACTTAGTAAACCTTAATCAGCTGATTTCTGAAAGCTCTCTTACAAACCCAAGAGTGATTTACTTAATAAAAAAAAAAGTTTTAGATAGAAGCAATGCACATTTGAGCTTATAGTAAAATTTATATATAAAAAAAAAAATATTTGTTTAGATGACTCACAATTTGTCTATTATATAATTTAATAAGATAAGTATCCAGTGTGTTTGCCTATTTAAAATTGCAATTTATACAAATAGCCTCTATTTTTAAACTAAAAATGCTACTTTATATCAAAATAAACATTTTAATGAATAATTACTATGTCTTAAAACTTATCCACATTACTATTTACAATCTAGTATACTAAAATATAGTAGAATTATTCTTATATTAGTAATTGTAAAATCATATTAACTTTGAACTAAAAATGATTATTTGATATTATTTAATAATAATTAGTATTATAATTTATTAATAAAATGATCTATATCATTTCAATTAATTCTATACAATAATGATTTTAAGTTTAGAACTAAGATTTTTGATTTCTTGATCTTAGATACCAATTATACCATTAATCTCAAATCTATTTTAAATTCTAACTAAAACTAAAAACTGGTTTAAGTGCGAAGCTCATTATTTTTATCTTATACAAACATGTAAATATGCATAATTTTTTTTATACAATATACAAATATAGACATGCAGTATTACAGACAGAAAATGCCAAAACTATTTTTTTGATCTTTTATTATAGATGCATCAAAATTGTAATTTCAGTCATCAAAGTATATAGAAGTATAAGTCTTCCACTTCACTTAGGCAATAATTAATATAAATTTTTAACTCTTCAACAAGTTCCTTAGCAAATTCTGTAAGTAATACAGTAGAGTCTTTATACTCTTTAATCTTTGCAAGAATATTTAAAAATTAAATTTTAAAAATAAAAAAATTTTTCATAATGATAAATATATTTTGATTAATTCAAATTAAAGCCTTGATTTTTATTTAAAAATTAAATTTATATACTATATTTTACATATATATTTTTCTTCTTTAAATTTACAATTCTTGTAACTAACATGAATTAATTTCTAAATAAAACTACATTATACATGCTACACAGCATCTAAGCTTAAAAAAAAAAATTTGTAATTACAATTCTAAATAAATCTTTTGTTAAGACAATATAATCTAAGCATGAAGTGTATACCTTCTCACAAGTAAGAGTTTTCATTAAAAAGAAAAAAGAGACTACGATTCTAAATAGATCTCTTGTTAAAACAATATAATCTAAGCATAGAGTAAATACCTTCTTACAATTAAGAATTTTTATAAAAAAAAATAAATAAATAAAAATAAAATTACAATTCTAAATAGATCTCTTGTTAAGACAATGTAATCTAAGTGTGGAGTGCATACCTTATCACAAGTAAGGTTTCTATTTTAGCACCTCCAAAAATTTATATTCTCAGGTGGGTATGCGAATTTTTTCTCAAATAGTTCCAAAAGTTCTAATGTCTTTCCAGTACTATAAAAAATAAAACGAAAAGCTGTTTTTAACAGTGTGATTCTTCTCAGGTTTATTGTTTTTCTCGGTTAAAACTAAAAAGCAATAAAGTATTTGAGTGGCTGAACTGTTACACCTAGTTTTGTAAATACAATTTCCTTTTAGAAACCTCTGAAAATGCCGTTTGAAGAGGGTTTACCGTTGCAATTTACTATGAAAAATGGGTCGATCATATAGATGTTGATCACTCAAATTTCATAGTATGGTGCAAATCATCTAATCACATCAAAAATATTAAATATTGTGCTACTATATGAATAATTATTTAAGGAAATAATATTAATAATTATAACACATGACACCATAATCGATATATACATTCCAGAACAAATGCTAGTAGTTTCTAGAATATATA
The DNA here is from genome assembly GCA_910592135.1 of Racocetra fulgida. Classification (NCBI taxonomy): domain Eukaryota; kingdom Fungi; phylum Glomeromycota; class Glomeromycetes; order Diversisporales; family Gigasporaceae; genus Racocetra; species Racocetra fulgida. Next base: position 9,781 of record CAJVPZ010002709.1, on the reverse strand, counting down.
CAAAAATAACAATAAAAGCCATTCGTGAATATAACTCTCAAAAAATTCCTCTTTCAGTAAAATTTTGCTTCGTTGGGGTTGTGTAGAGTTTTATTATGATTAAGTTGATTAAGTTACAATTATGTATAGCTGTTTCATAAAACTTTCGGGAACTAATATTTTCCAATTTGATATATTCATGTTTTTACGTAATAGAGTGCTAGTGAAATAAAATTTCGCTAAATTTCAACTGTTTAGAACCTATTTCACCACTCTGGTTTAATTTCAACAATATCTTTAAATAATAAAAGTTATAGCTAATGTGAGGTCTTCCTGTAGACACCTCAGCCACGATAATACCAAAACTACGTATAAATGCTGCTGTACGTATGAATATGATTGTTTATTTAATACGTACGTCTTCTGGCGCAACATAAGGTAAAAAGCTGTAAGTACGTACCATCTTCTAAATCAGAAATATCTTCCCTTCTACGTAGGCAATCTTAGGTAGGCAATACATATAAGATATTATATCATCATTAATATGCGTACGTATTGATTTTGCAATATATTTCTCTATAAAAAATCTATACGTACACATATTCTACAATGTTTTTTTATTAAATTATTAGATGTACGTATTAACAGGTTGTTTTGCTTTTCCAATTAAGTTCTCTAAAATTTTAAGATAGGAAATTGTGAAAACTTCCTCTATTTGTATATTGAAATACCATCAAATATTTATTACATATTAGTTATGTCTTGAGTTAGTCCATACACTTCAAGATTATTACCCATTAATCTAAATTTTATGTAATTTTTAGACCTTTAAATAAAATAAAATTTATAATTAAAAGATTGATCTATATTAGATAATGAAGATAAAATTTTTAATATACTTCTCTTAAAAAATTCTCTTGTAAACCAGGTAAAGTTTTAAGCGCAACTACACATGGTGGTGTATGTGATTATATGTACGTATTCACTATGTAGAAGTAACTGAAGCCATTCCTTTACCATCTAATTACATCACAGAAAATATGGAGCCAAATCCTATTTACCAATCATTTGAATATTAACTAATCTATTAAAAAGAATCTATTTGAATACGTACGTATGCGCATCCCCGTACATATGTATATACGTAGCTTTAACTTAAAATTCCTTAATACAATCGTCGAAATCCTCACGTATTTCCACTTGTCCATTCTTGTGTTATCTTCTGAGAGCCACATGTTTGAGTTACGGAGTATAATACGACATATGCATGTATGTATTACGTACATATTAGTGAACGTACGTATATACGTATATACGTACATACGTAAGAAAACTCGATCAAATTAGATCTTTAACTTTTTCATACGTACATACCTCAACAAAACTTGTGATTTAAATTCATAATAAAAATAAATTAAATAAAATGCCAAAACAAAATAAACACACAAGACAGTCTCGACAAGCCATTACTATATATTAGAATAAAAAATCGTCTCTATATGTTAAATCGACCAATACTGTCTCAGATGAATCTGAGTTCATTAAACAAAATGAATCTATAACACTTGAGCCCATTAATCAAAACCAGCCTACAGCATCAAAGCCCACTCGTTCATCTAATAAAACCCTCTACAGTAATGTTAATGAAGATAAATTTATATTATCATCACTAAATGCACTATTGAAAATAGAAACCACTAACATATGTCTTAATACAGTAAGACAGTTTTTTAATCTTGTTCAGGATCAAGGGTATACAAAGATGGAAGCAAGTAATGTTCTGGCAAAGAGTCTTGGTAAAGGTCTATGGCATGCATGACTTATTCGTACCTGGGCAAATCAATGGAAAACTAATAAAAAGTTAATTATGTCAAAGCGTGGCAAATATATAAAAACCAAGTCTCTTATACATAACAAACAATTTCGGTTAAGAATTATGCAATATTTGGAGAAAAATAAGTTTAGCTTAACTATTCCAAATTTTATAACCTATATAAAAAATGTTGCTATTTCTGCTTTTGGAATTATAGGAAGAGAAACTATTAGTCGATCAACTGCATGTAAATGGCTAAACTTACTTGGATAGAAATATAAACAACATTCAAAAACTATTTACTTTAATAGCCATGAACGCAAAGACGTAGTAAAATATAGAAATTATTTTTTGCAAGTGATAGCTAAATTACAAGACCGAATGACTACTTATAAAGGTGAAAAGTTAGAACATGCTATTTTGCCAAAACTTTCTCCTAGTGTTCGTGAAATCGTTCCTGTTACTTATGATGAAACTCTATTTTATACCAACGATGGTATGAACAAGCTTTGGGGTCCAAAGGATAAATATAAGCTTTGTAAAAAATCGCAAGAACTTAGCATTCATGCTAGTGAATTTATCTGTAAGTCAATTGGACGACTCAAACTTTCTGAATATGATTGTCATATAAACAAACTACTTCCTGACGATTTACGTCTTAAGCTTAAACATATTGAAGCTTGTGTTACTATATATCCAGGTTCAAACCAAGATGGTTGGTAGACATGTAATGATTTTATTAATCAAATAACGGAACGTGCTATACTGATATTTGAAAAAACACATCCTGGCAAAATAGCACTATTTATGTTTGATAATAGTAGCAATCATGGTACATTTGCTAATGATGCTCTATTAGTCTCACGAATGAATATGGGCGATAGTACTAAAATGCCACTTCTTCGTAATGGCTTCAAACCAGATGGTTCAATACATGTAATGACATATATAGATGACAAAGGTATAATAAGACCTAAAGGAATTCGACGAGTACTTGATGAGCGTAATTTATGGATACCAGGTCTTATAAAATGGTGTAATGTATGTAAAAAAAATAAACCTGATACAAGAAACCCGAAATGTTATACCACACATATACTTTCTACTCAACCTGACTTTGCATCACAAAAATCACGCATACAAGAAGTAATTGAAGCGGCTGGTTACATGAGTATCTTTTACCCTAAGTTCTATTGTGAACTTAATTATATTGAATCTTTTTGGGCTGAAGCAAAACGTTATGCAAGACTTCATTGTGATTACAGTTTTAAGGGTCTCAAAAAGACTGTTCCAAAAGCATTAGACTTTATTAATTTAATAAAGATTCATCGTTTTGCTCGCTGTTCTGCACGTTTCATGAGTGCATATGAACTTGGACTTTCTGGAAAGGCTGCAGCCTTTGCAGTAAAAAAATACCATTCTCATCGTTGAATTCCAGAAACAGTTCTTGAAGAATTTGCATATGACTAGATTGATTATCTATAATTATAATCAATTTGATTTTTAAAATAATTAGTAAATTAGTTATATATTAAAAAAAAATATTACAAATTAAAAATTAAAAAATTAAACTGATCAAAATTTAAATATTTATGAGTGGTGTATAATATTGGTATTTGGACTGTGTTCAATAAAAATTTTAAATGTTTAAAAAATTTTTTATAAAGTATCCTGGTATAATAATGAGCAATTTACGAACTTTCTCAATATTCTGTATAGAATAAAAGTAATCAATTTTATAGTTATCTATGTTTTTTTCTAAAATTTTTCTATATTTTATATTTAATGACTTTTTTTTAGAATATTTTGAAATAGTAAGCATTTGGCTTTTATTTAAACTAAGTGTTTATATCTAATAGAGTTGTTAAAAGTCTAATTCTGTCTATCCAGACTTCTCAAACGGAGACTTTAATCAGGACTCAGTTCTTGAGTTGATTCTTGCATATGATAATACATGATTTACTAATACATATGTATATATATATAATAATTTACATCTCTATTATTATTGCTATTACTAAACTTTAAGTTATATATTGTTAATTAAAAACTAACTATATTTTTATTTTATATTTACTCTCAAAACACCTGCCTCAGACCAACTTTTTATATATAAAATAGCACTCATAGATTCTTCAAGAAGACTATTTTTTGAAAGATTTATTGTATATTTGGCTACAGAAAAAGCATGCTCATACAAAATGCTTGTAGTTTATAGACAAAGTTGTTTGCAGCCATTAAAGCTACATTTGGAAACTGATAAGCTTTCGATTTCTATTATAATAATAGATCAGCATATGATTCTGAAGATAATAAAAGATAGTTTATTAATTCATCAGATGAATCTTAATTATCCTGATTTGACTTTTTCAGATTCTTAAAATATTCTAATAGATCCTTTTTAGACTCTACTGTTTTTTCACCTATGAACTGAAATAAATAAAAAACCTTTAAACTATTGATAGCTAACTGGTGATCTTTTTCATTAAAGGTTTCGAACTTAGTAGATAGATCAAGTAGAGCCGAAATAGTTGAGGATTTTAAAAAATAAGACCAGTATTTTAGTAATTTTGTTTTTATTCCTTGAGCTGCTTCATAATATATATTTATATTTGTAGTTTCATATAATAGTCAAAATGTATTAAGAATTCTAGGAAAATTATTCATAATAGACTATATAATAATAAAGATGTTTTGATAATTCCAATGTTGCTTTATAAAAAAATTCAAGAAACTGAACTATTTCATTAACTACTTTCTAATCTTCAGGTTCTAAGTAGTTTTCTTATAAATTAGAATGAACTAATATTAAATAATCTATAATGTCTTTAATTTCTATAAGCTGCTTTATTATAAGATAGGTAGAATTCTACTTTGTTTCAATATCAAGTTTGGGATAAAGAAATGGCTGATTAAAAATAGTAAAAATTCTTTTTATTTCTTTTAAAAGAGTAGGTGAATTTCTAATTTTATTACTAATATATCAAGCCCATTTTATCTGTTTAATAAATATTTTTGTTCTTTTTTTATAGTGAGATTTAAAATATACATAATGCATCTTATATATATGAAATTAATGTTAAGATGGTTTTGAAAATAATATAGATATATTTGATTATTTGATGTGTTATTACCAGTAAAACCTAGGACTTAATCTTTTATCTTTAGATTTTCTACAAGCTTAACTAATTTTTCTTCAAGATATGTACTAGTATAGAATACATGTAAGAGTATAAAGTCAAGAAGAAAAGTTTTCATCACCCACTTTGCATCTATCCAGTGAAATGTAACTCCGAAGAATTGTTATTAATTACATGCTGTTCAAACATCGATAGTAAGTGCTAGTTTACTGAGATTTGACTTTAGTATATTTTTTATCTTTATTCTCATTGATTTGAATTTATTTTTGATTGTTGTAAAGACCGTTTGATAACAAGAAAGTTTATATCATGAATCAATATTTAAAATGAATTTAATAAAAAGATTTTTATCAACTATTAAAAAAGCTAGCTGATTTTTAATAATTAATTGATATAGATCATAGTTTGATGATTCTATATAATCCTTTTTAATTGCTGAATATGTGACATGAGTAACTTTAGCATTTTGCACAGAAAATTTCTATAAAGATCTGGATGTTTACTTTTAAAATGATATAAGATTGTTGTTAAAGATGTACCCACATCTCATTTACTAGGCTTATTGTCAGAATTTTCAGAACATATTTTACAAATATGAGTGCTGTTTTTATTTATGTTTAGATAATTATAAATAGGTGATTTTCTTTTTTTTGATTTTTTTGAACTATGATTATCAATAGATTCATTGCTAATATTATTATTTGAAGAATCATGATTATTTGTAGATTCATTACTAATATCATTTTTATTTGGAGAATTAAGTACTAAAGAAGAAATAGAACAAAATATGATTTTTAGAGATTTTTAATGCTATAAAATTTTTTTTTGAAAACAGTATATAATATCAATGAAAACAATGATCTTTTATTTGTTTTATTTATTATTACAATAATAAAAAATATGAAGTTTTATTAAAAAAATTCGCAATAATAATTAACTATTGTAATTGTAAAATTAATATAAAATTACATTTTAATAGTTTCTATATAAAATTAATTAATAATTTCTGTGAAATTAATTGTTAAAAACTCTTTTATGAAATTAAGCTTTTTTTATGAAATTAATTTTTAAGGATTTTCTTACAATTAATTTTATTGCTTTGCGAAATTAATTTTTAATAGTTCTTCATGAATTAAAGCTAAATAGTCTCTCATACAATATTAATATTTAATAGTCCTTTTGCAAGCTAATTCTGCAAGCTAATATTTAATAGTTCTTTCTGCAAAACTAATTTTTAATAATTATTTTGCAAAACCAATTCCCTTTGCAAAACTGATTTTTAATGATTCTTTGCAAGTCTAATTGTTAATCATCCTCCATGAAATAATATGCACAAAATAATTATCTATAGATTAATGTAAATTAGCCAATCAAAATAACTAATTTTCAAGACAAAAGATATGCAAACCTCTACATTCAGACTTTGTCCAAAGTCAACTTCGAATCAGTCCTAAAAAGTCTCTGTATAGTTAACTCAAAAACAGAGTCCTACAAGCTTTTTCATAACCCTAATATCTAATTAAAAAAATATGAACAATATGAACATAGTATATATTTATATTTTGTTTTTTTTTTTTGTTTTTTTTGGTGTTAAGGTGGGATCTTGCCCATGACTTTATTTATTAATAATACTTTACATGTATCATCACATTTTCAGTATTACATATATTAAGTACACCAAGCTCAGACCCGGATCCTATTAGTAACCTATGCTCTGGCCGAAACCATTACTTGCACGATAGGTATCTCTATCCGCTACCAGCCACCGATCCAATTATCTGCGATCCAAACCTATTATAGTGGCCATTATCATCGACACACTCACCTAGTATTTTACCACCCTTCACAAGTCCTATTTTGGTACACTTCCCTATGACATCATTCACCGCATCTCTCATACCACTTATACCTAAGCTCCCAAATTTGGTAGTCCTTTCTGGGATATAGCCTCGTAGCCTCAAGGGCTACTTCCAATCTTGGTTATTTTCAGCTAGTCTGCCCAGGTAGTATTACGAAGAAGAACTCATGCTGGCCCAGGTTAAGCCTTGTCATTAATGCCTAGTTTAGTTAGTATGCTGCCGATTTTCGTTACCTTATAGGTAGGTACTTCTGTGTATTGGTGCAGGCTCACTGTATTGTGTTATAGGTTACTACATAACTTCTAGATTGCGGATTTCGTATTACTTCTCTTCCATAGTTTGAGCTATAGTGTTTCAGTGCCTTGACATTTTAGGTTACAAGACTCTAGAGGTCTAGATTTAGTTGCGGTTTGCGGTTTGTAATACTTCTAATTTTAGTATTTGGTGTTCTTTATCAATTTCTGGTATACAAGTCTGATTTGTATAATTGTACTACCAGCTCGGTGAATCTAGCCATTTCGAGTTTTTACCATGTACTCCGAGTTTCAGCCTTCTCACTCTGTCCTCACAGGTTTCTTCTTTAATAAACCAAATGGCTTGGGGCCAGAGGTGCTTCCAAACTCCAAATAGACCAATCCTTTACCACAAGTCATCCTCGTGTTCACTACTTTTCTCACTACTCCGGTTTTGTTACCGTCATGTCACTCTCCCAATCAAGTATCCCAACTGCTGGGAATGTTGGTGCTGCTCCAGTCACCCTTAATCGAGAACTAACATGTGCAACCTTCGTATAACAGAACCTTTTATGATCCATCATACATAGTGCCACCACTCCACAATTGGATCTCCTTCCGGAAATTTCCTTTTCCAGTTTTGTACTTGCACTTGGTCTTAACCACAGGGCTCCACATTCAATTATAGCCCCCTATTGGGTTACAGAAGCTAACAATCCTAAGATTTTGCCTCCAGCCTGACTCGAACCGTCGACCTAGTCTGTGGGGGTTTGGCAGCTTAACCGCTAAACTATAGGGTCCAAACCCCATATTTATATTTTGTTAACACTAGTAATATGTAACAATATTTCTAATAGAACAGATACTATATTAAAATTTTGCATGAAATTTTTTTTGTTAGAAATGAAAGGTGATTTTGTATAAGTTATTGGTGATTTTTTAAAAACTTTAATTTGAAATTTTATATTACACCTACTTCTATGATTTGATTAGTAGATGAAGAGTGGCTTAGTCTAACTAGTAGAAGGAATAAGATTGTTTACTTTAGTGATTTTTGATCATTCAAATTTCAAAATTAGGTATAATGTAAACAATCAAAGCGAAACCACTTTTTTACAAAAATAACTTGAAATTTTAATTAAGAAACCATCTTCTGCAGCCTAGTTAAAAATACTTCTTGTGAAATTTTATAATTAAATATAAAGTTATTTAATCCTATAATATAGTTTTATTCTTGGTAAAAATTCAAATAAACAATTTTTTGTGGAAACACTACTAAAATAGAGAGATTAAGGCACTCAATATTCTGTAGTGACTAAGGATAATTTCTGTGATTAATTGTAACTCTGTTTTCTGTAAATCAGAATTATTAGTCCTGCTTTGGTTTAAACTAAAATAAGTTAAAATAGAATGTTCAATCTGGTTTGTTTAACTAGAAACAAAACTAGTATATTATATTAGAATTTAGTAATCTAAATAGGTTTGGGTTGAGACTAGAGTTGCTAGTAAAACTAAATTTTGCTGATTGGCTATTGCACTTAATAGCCAATCAGATTTTAGATAGTCATCGGTTTCATCAACACAATTTAGTTTTACAGCAACTTTAGTTTCTATATAACAATTTTAGGTAGCTGTTCCACAAAATTTTTTCACCTCTTGTAATAATGACCAATTAAATTTCAGAATCAACATGACAGTCAAAACAAAAGTATTTTGTTTTCTAAATAAAAAGTTATACACAAAATTAAAGTTAAGAAAACTACATTAAAGTTAAGATTAAGACTAGGATAATATGATGCCTACAAGTAAAATTTTACAAGAAACATTTTTCACTAAATTACAGAAGGCAGTTTCCTAATTAAAATTTAAATCTATTCTTGTTTTTTTGCTTTGTCTTGATTTTCATATTACACCTGATCCTGAAATTTGATTAGTCATTATTACAAGGGGTGGAAAAATTTTGTAGAACAGCTAGGGCTTTTTTAAACAACCCTCTAGCATCACTATTAGGATTGGGAGCACAGATAAAAAAATAGGCATGCCTTAATGGGCATGTCTTGGATTGAAGCATATCTATACAAAATCATATAATGTAAAATTAACCAATCAAAATCAGTTAAAATTATAGCTAAACTTTCACTTCACATAATTTACTACATATAAAATATTAATACATCAAAGTTTATAAAAAAAAATATATACATACATATATATATTGTCGCGGATGATGCTGAAAATGGATGATGCTGAAAATCACGTGATCATATGATCACATGATTACATGATGATCTTCTGTATAAACAAACCTAAAGTGCTTATAGAACCCTAGCATCACTAACCAAAAAATTTCACTGTTAATGTTAGAGTTAAGGTTTGGGTATGATCATATTTTAATTACTCTAGTGAAATTAGATGTAATATATAGAAAATAAAAAAAAAACCTTCTCTACCTAATCCTAACTCTAACACCAACAGCAATAGTAATGCTAGGTGTTTATGCAGAAGATCATCATGTAATCATGTAATTTTCAGCATCATCCATGACATATATTAAAGTTCTACTAAACATTTAAAATACTTATTTTAATATTCAATTAGTAAAGAGCTTCAAATATTTGAGCACTTTTATAGATTTAGTTAATTGCCAAATGTGATATATATATTAAGAGTTAACGAAATACAAATAGCGATAAACATTTTAAAAGTTTTATAAATTATATATCAGATTCTTAGTTTAAAATTTTGACTGTATTCTAT
>CAJVPZ010002708.1:0-12014 GCA_910592135.1 Racocetra fulgida | reverse complement strand
CCGTAATATTATAAATGACGAATTGCAAATTATGTGATCTGATTGGCTAATAATCACATGTAGATCTACAAATTGATTTATGAAACTAGCCAATTAGACGAATTTCAGCCTATGAATATATATGCTTTGATCTAATAAAGATACTGGCAAGGCTGCTGATAGTTAAAAAAAAATAAAAAAATAAAAAAAAGATATAAAATGTTGTAAAGTAGTAATATATATATATAATAATGTAATTTGAAGTGAACTAAAAATTTTTTCAAAATGATATACTTATTACAAAATAAATAATACAGATATATACTTTGTGAATTTAATATAATTATATACAACTTTCCTCAACGATCACTCATATCAAACTTATGGCTAATGAAAACAGAAACTTGTTAGAGAAAAGTAGAAGAAACAACTACAATAACAGTTTTTACAGAGGTCAAGGCTTGTCATGTTCTTTCTCTGAACTCCTCTGTATATTCGGCATGCAAGTTAAAAGCATTCTTGTATAAGATAACTGACAAGAAGATGGTACCTTTGTACAAAAAATTTTAATAAAAACTCTGCTTCTGTTAATGAAGTTAAAGATAATTGGTCTAAGAAGAACAACAAGCGAGTTTTCAATACACTTCTTACTAAAGTTTAAGGCTACCTGCAAACCAAAATCCTCTTCCATACTCTACTCTCTTGGTCTTTACGAAATTTCTCCAAAAAGTAGGAAAAATGATGTACTTCTATCAAAAGATTGACAATAATAATCGCTGCTGAAAAAGAAAATATATATATATGTATATATGTTATAGTGTTGGATACTTTTTTCAAGAGGTTATAGTGGTTACACTGAGAGTACCCAAACTACCAGCATGGATCAATGGACAACAGCTCGCAAACTTTGCCCAAGAAGTTATAGATTGAAATATTGCAGAAGGCTTGTTGATGGTTTGAGATAGTATTAAAAGGTTTGACCCTTGGAGCTCTACTTCAAGATCAGATAGTTTTTGATATTTTACATCCTGAATATAGATATAAATAACTAGTATAGAGTTTTAGTTTAGATTATTTGTAGTACTATATAATTTTTACAATCTAGTACAGGTTTAATAATACTATCTTTGTTTTGTTTTGTTTTGTTTTCTTTTTTTTCGTTATTTGTTTTATTTGGTTTTATTAGTTTAGATAAACCAGAACTCAACACCATAGTATTTCTCTATTTTTGTTATGCCCTTTACATTTGTATTTATATTTCATTTAGTAAAAAGAAAAGCTAACTTTAATACGGTGTGTGGCACCAGCCTATGACCAAAGGATAACCTCTAGTGAGTTAGGGGCCCAAAGAGAGGCTTGAAGTCCATTGAGGCAAATCATATTTGGCAAAAGTGTGGGTAAGCTACTTTTTGGTAAATTAGCATAGCCAGTGTTATAAATTTAAAAAATTTTTATTGGTACAAACACAAAACAAATGCATACAAAAAAGAAATCTATATGCGCTTTATATATATAGAGAGTGCTGTTATATGCGCAAATTTAAATCTATATGCGCTGTGTCTACTACATGGATCCAATTTATATTACTAAGCATAGCTATTATTAGGGAATATAAATTTCTTAATTTAGTTTAATCTGCAAATAAAAAGTGGCAGGACTGCCAAATTATAAAAAAAATATATATATATTTCATGAATTTGAATTAAAATAGTTATTATAAAACTGAATTAATGTACTATAAAAGTATCTTTAGAGAGTATTAAAAGTTCGTAATCATCTGGATATAGTTAATAATCTATTCAGAGTAGCATAGTAGGCTTTTATTTCAATTAGTTAATTTTTGTAAATCATTTCGTGATTTTACAATATTTGATTGGCTAATAGACTTATACTAAATGAACTCAAAGTAAAATATTTCACAAAATATAACAGTATTAATTAATAAAAGATATATTTATTTAAATTATAATAATTACAATAACTTATACTTATTATTTTGGTCTAAGAATTATTGTTATATATATAATTTAATTAGATTTTTAAAAAAAACTATCAATATTTTAAATTTTAAATTTTAACAAACTATTAGATATGTTTATAAAGAGCTTGTACCAAAACTAAATTGCTAACAATAAATAATAACAAAAAATAATTAAATTAATATTTTGTAAATAAATTAAAAGAAATAATAAACAATTGCAAGTAAATAGTAAGCAAACTCAAACCTAACTTCCAATAGTTTTGACAAATTTTTTAAGTTTATTTATTAGATTTAAGATTACAAAAGCTGGACCCAGTTTTGACTTCTATCAATACAAAAAAAAAGTTATTTTTTTTGTTTTAGAGATTCTTATATAGTATACAGTGCTCAACAAAAGTTTCTCTGCATCTAAATTTCTTCATAAAGAGGTACTACAACCTTGAAACTTTTAGTAAAGTTAATACATATATAGATTAGGTCATGTCTTTTTTTTGAAAGATTTTTTAATTACTAGAAAAATGTTTAGATAAGAGCCAAATTTGAGAATTTTTTTTTAAAAATAAAAAAATTAATTGAATTCAAAGAAAAAATCAACATATTATCAAAACTTAAAGCTAAAAATTCTAAAAAATTAGTATATTAAAATTCAATGATTTCTGTAGTAGTGATAAAAAATTTAGCTCGATTTGATGAGATAATTGTTGAGAAATTAATTTTAAAATTTTAATTTTCATTTTTAAAATTACAAAGTAAAAACTTTTTTAATCAAAATTATCTCAATATCTAGTGATCTAAATTTAAGGATTTTGATATCATTTGAATCGACTTGATAAGACAATTCGAATGATATCCAAATCATCAAATTTGGACTGTTAGAACATGAGATATTCATGAAAAATGTATTGTAATACAAAAAGAATCAGGTATCAACAAATCAAACATGATGAAAATAAAATTCAAAACTTTAAAAATTAATTTCTCAATAACAATCTCATTAAACCGAGTCATATTTTTGTCACTACTACAAAAATCATTAAATTATAATATACAATTATTTAGAAATTTTAGATTAAGCCTTGACGATATATTAATTATTCTTTGAATTCAATTAATTTGTTTACCTTTTTTGAACAAAAAACGTTCCAACTTTAGCTCTCATCTAATCTTTTTTCTAGTGATTAAAAAATCTTAAAAACAAATACACGACCTAATCTATGCATGTACTAACTTTTTGGAAAGTTTCAAGGTCGTAACATCTCTCTATGAGGAAATATAGGTGCGGGGAAACTTTTGGAGGGCACTGTAAGTAACAACTGAATTAAAACAAACGCTCTATAGCAAACCCTCATGATTATTCCTCTGTTTTCGTGATTATTTTGATAGTATATAGAGCGAAAGGTGTAGTTTCTGAATATGTATTTGGTTCCCCTGGACAATTCGTTTTCGTGGCAGACAATTCGTTTAAAAGTCAGATGATATATGCGGTGTATGTGTGACGATACATTTCAGTAATTGACCAATCGGATTTAAAGACCACGATGCTATCCGGGGTATTATCGACATTTTTTCCGGGGTATCATAACAACCAATCAAAACGAACTTCCTCAATGCTTTTCAGAATGTTTTATTGTTTATAACATGACATCCTTGTTTGATTGGTTAGAGCGTGCGATCGATAATAAAGATATAAAATTAATAAATTTTGACAGCTTAAATTTAGATGCTATAAAGCGTAAAAAAGATGGCATTCTTTCGCGTCCTTGTGTCAATTTGAACGGTTTAAAATTTACTTATCATAGCTTGACTGATTTTGATGACATAAAAATCGATGAAGAAGAAATGAGAACAATATTTTCTACGGTAAATTTTATGAACCAAATTCATATTGCAAGTAATATGAAAGAAATCTAAACAACCATATATTTCAAGGGGTTGGAACATACGAATATTGCTAAGGCATTTATTTCTCAAAGTATGTCAAATTATGTGCAAAAAAACATATCAAGTTTTTTCATAAATTATTAATACAATATATATCAAAGGCGCAAGGTCTCTCGAATGTTACCTGCTCGTGGAAGAAAATCAAGGAAATCTTATGGAATATTTGGAAAAAAATGAGCTCACTTGGGAAGAAAGAATAAATTTAGCGTCACAATTAATAAATGGGTTGGAATTTCTTCATAACCAACAAATAGTTCATCCGAGTTTGGTAAATTTTTTTTTCACGTAGATATTTATATCAAATTTGAATAATTTGTTGACGTGTGCATTTGCCCAATTATATTGTAAGATTCTGAATCTTAATTATTGTCGTGGTTGATACTTGAAATCAGAGGCTTATTTGAAAATATGAACTCCAATAAAATTCCACTTATATTCTTTTATTATCAGCTTTAACCAAATGTACCAAAAAACAAAAAGCAAAAAAAACTGAAATTTTCATATTGAAATAAGTTCAATGTTCAACATCAACCATTTCTAGAATCAATCGCGACAATTATCATTATGGAATAGATATGTAATCTAATCTACTATCTATTCTTTATTAATTAACTAGAATCCAAAAAATATTCTTCTTCATAATAATACTCTGAAATTAACAAATTTTGGAGTCCTAACCGTATTTAAATCAAATGATTTTGAAAATATTCCATACATCGAGCCTCGGGCACTGACATTAGAGAAAGTATTTGCCAAAAATTCTTATGGCAAAGATAACTCATCAAATATATATGGTGCCAAATCCAACATTTATAGTTTGGGAGTTTTGCTCTGGCAAATTTCTAGCAGTCTCAAACCTTATGAAAGCTTAACACCAATGAGAATGTTTGAGCATATTATTAATGGTAAAAGAGAAGAACCAATTGTTGGGACACCCGTTAAATATTACGAATTATATCAGGATTGTTGGCAGGATAATCCAGGTGAAGTCTATGGGGAATACTTATCGTTATTGTACTTTGCAAAATTATGTGGTCCCCTCGCTATGACTTCTTTTTTTTTTAAAAAAAAAAACAGCCATTGTGTGATGTCATGTTAGTAGATTCTAACGAATTTTCTAATTCTCCGACAATTTTAAAAATTTCTGATTGAAAAATATGATCGATAGGCAATTTGGAATCTTTACGAAAATCATAGGGTAAGTCTCTTTTCAAACTGCATTGAGTAGGAAGATTGTTGCCGGCAGTCTCGCAATCCCAATTACTAAAAAAAAAAAAAAGTCATAGGATCAACAATTTTGCAAGCGCAATAAATAGACTAGATTATTCAGCCTATAAATATAAATATATAATAAATTAAAACAAGCTATTGGTTTGATTTGCTTTTTTAAGACAAACGCCCAGATTGTTTAATAGCCCTTAAGAAGCTTGAACATGTCGATGTAAAAGAAATCATATCAATTTATGAAGACACTATTGAACTAGATATTAATTCTTATTTCAAACCCAGCAAATCTCATACTGCACCTAGCTTGTATGGCGGAAGTACTGTTATTGAAACATTGATTGAAGATGATTCAAATGACATACAGGCGATTTCTCAGGATTCTCAGGATCCTAACAATAAGTTCCAATGGAATTTACTTAAAGGATTGAGAGTTCACGGCAATACTTTTGTCCATGGTGAAGAAATTCTCACGGGTGATGGAACAATCACTTTTCATAAAATCACACAACCTGCTCTATTTTATACGAACAAATCTTACAATCCGTTCGAACGATTAAACAATGAATGTGTTTCTACCTCAAAATTAGAAGAAATTGACATGTGTTTACATATTCCGCTCCTTAATATTAAATATGGTAATTTTAAAGCGGTTGACGGATTTCTTAAAGCTATTGAAGAGGTACTAAAAAACCCAGATCAGAAATCTGTTCAAAAAGTTTTTGAGAAATATGGTGATTACATAGCGGAAGACGTTGACATTGGTGGGGCACTTAGGATCAAATCAACATGGCCTAAAGACAGGAAATTGATTATATACGATTTGGACATTTTAAAAGCTAACTTGTATTGGATTAATGATCATATTTTTTCAGGGAATTCTAATGTATTTGGTCAAGTTCCATTCAATAATATTTTTACAATAGAAGATATGGATGGTCAAAAAATTACTTCTGGGCATGAATTAAAGGCTTGGATGGAAGAAGTTTATGAACATAAAAGAGAACATGTAATTGCATTTAAGAAAATTGTTCCGACATATACATTACTCGAAAATAAACTCAAGCAAAAGATATTTAAAGTTTGTGGAAAGCTTCACGAAGTCAATATTGAACCTAAGATTGTTCCGCATATCGCTAATAGTCTTATTCCTGAAAGTTTAAATGATTGGATTAAATCAGAGAGTTCACCTATATTATATTTATGCCATTGGATTAATAATCTATATTTTCATTATGGTTTAACTGTTCGACAAAACAATGTAAGGCATGGATTAGAAGTTGCATTGGAATTTCTTGAAATACCTGAGATAAGTTTATTAGATAAGTCGTATATGTATTTACGGCAACCCTTTAGCAAAAAAGAAGCATTCACTCTAGCAAACCACATTAGGATCGATGACATTAATGCAACAGCAATTCCATTTTTAGCAGAAAGTTTAACAAATCTTCATCCCATATTTTATAATCAGCATATTTTTAATGAGATTCATTGTTTTATCGAATCGGAGAAAATTAAATTGACATTTAACAAAGATAAATTAAGACCTTCTAAAAAATTTTTGGAAGCAGTGGATGAAGCACTTAATAGCAACTATCCATTTCGTAACTTGAAATATGTTTTTGATAAATTTGGATATTTTTGTCCTCGGAGCATTATTCTTGGAATAACTTTTTCAAAGGTTTATAAATCTGATAATAATGACCAACATGTGAACGATGATCGTATTGATTTAAACATGAATAGAGATGAATCCAGAATTATAGAAGATAAACTTATGGAATGGAACAAATCTGTAAAAAATTTAGATACATCATTCTTTTTCTAACGGCGATATAGTGGATAGGAGTGAGATTTATTTCAAGTTAAAATACTTGTATGAAAAACAAAATTGGAAGACAGTGATGCAAGATCTAATTCCTTTATACGAAATATTGCCAAAAGATAGACAGAATGATATAAAAAGCATAGTTTCAGATAATTACCACATTGTCATGACGGGTTTTACTAAAATCACGCACAGCAATCAAACATCTGTGAATATTCAATTTGAGAATCCCCTTCAAGATAACAAATATGAAATTTTTGGTTGCTTGGTTATTGATGAAAAAAATGTATCAGACGTGTTTATACGATTTAATTTAGCAAATCAATATGGATGTCGAGCTACCATTCATAAACTTGATAATAAAAGGTATTTTGTACTATATATATATATTTTTTAATTATTATATGCTATACTAATTTTTGTTTTAAAAACATATCTATACGCAGCGTGCCCGTTGGTGCCCAAGTTTTTTGGATGATACTTGCCAAAGGACATGGATACTTCAGCAGAAATTCTCGAGATATCAAAATTGTATATGGAAAGAAAATATTAAAAGGACAATTACCAATTAATATTGAAATTTCATTGCCTACATGGCTGACTTCGTGCATTTTTGTTACAGGATTTGATTCAAAAAATTTTAACAAAACCCAAATTATTAAAAGTAAACTTAGGCATTATTCAAAAACCGGACTAAACTTAGATGTGATATCTGTACAATATAAGTCCGAAGAGACACGAAGCGAAATGTTGGATAATGTCACGATGAAATGGTGTGGAATTGATACAAATGGGAAAGATCATATCGCAGTTGATGTTGGTGTAAAAACTTCAGAATTTTTTAAATGGAAGATTTTAGGAGATATAATAACGAGTAATACTGTAATATAAGCTTTGGAAATGATCACAGCGATAATGTAAAAGACTGTAACAAAGAAACAATCTATATGACAGGGAGAGTTGCGAGCAATATAAACTTTGGAAATAATCGCAGCGATAGCAATACTTTAAAAGACTATGGCAAAGGAGCAGGCTATATGACAGGAAAGTTTAATGACGCCGTAGCTCCATATATACCATTATTCGATGATGCAAAGAGATTAATTAATAACATTATAGATCTTCATGATGCGGCTCAATATAACAAAAATACATGTGCCAGGTTAATGGAACGTGTGATTGATGCTAGTGGAGCGATTGAAAAATTAAAACGAACAAAAAAAATTAATGAAAAAAAATTTAATGATCAAAATTTTTACAATACTTTTCAAAGATTTACGAATACTTTAATCAAAATTAAGGCATTCGAGGAGGAATTATCAAAAATGGGAAATTTTAGAAAAACGTTCGAAGCAAGTATAATCAAAGAAAAGTTTATAAGTTTGACAGGAGAGTTCGACGCAATAATGAGAGATTTGAACTTCAGTACTAGTGGCAACGAAACACGGAGAAAAAGAGATGTTGAAAGTTTGGAAGAAGATCATGACGAAATAAAAAAGGTTATTATATAGAAAAATAATTTCGTATAAATAATAAATAAAAAATATTATTAATATTTATAATCTAACATTAACTATGATACATATAAATAGCTTCTTACTTATACTAGAGAATCTGTCATTGAAAAGGTCGAGGCAGTTGCCCAAGAAGTTCAAATAATGAGGTCACAACTTGAAGAAATTGAAGAAAAGTATAATAATCATCATTACCATTCAGGCGATAAATCAGTTTATAAAGTTTATAAACCGGAACAAATAAGCAATGAACAATTACAATATTGCCGCTTATCCTTAGCACCTCATAATTCGAAAAGAGATAAGAGACTGTACAGAAGAGTCATTGAAGTTGAGTGTAAGCTTATATATCTTTCCGAAAAAACAGAATACCGAACATATTTAGCATTGATGGCAAAATTAGGTACATGTCCATACATTCTCAAATTCTATGGGTTATCTAGAGATGAAGGAAAAGATATACAAGTTTTAGAATGGGCGGAATTAGGATCTTTGAAAGACCTTTATAACCGTCATGATATTGGATGGGAAACCAAAGTAATTCTAGCTCGAGGTATATGTCGTGGTATTGCATTTTTAAATTCAGTGAATATACTTCACCGGAACATTCGTTGTGAGAATATTATGGTAAGAAATTTACACGAAATTTATAATTAATATCCAAATATTTTTAAATTCGAATGTTCATAATTCTAAATATTAAAATAGTTAACTGAACGTTATGAGCCAAAGATTGCAAATTTCGATATCGTTAGGGAGGTTAACAATGAAACTAGGAAACCTCCAGATCTAAACGTTTTGCGGTGGATGGCCCCAGAAAAAATGGATGGAAAAAGACATGATACAAAATGCGAAATTTTCAGGTAATTAAGTAATCATCTTTAAAGCGATTTGCTGTCCACTATGGAAATTTCCATCATGGATATGTGGATCATAGCCAGAATTAGGGTTAGGGTCGGGTTAGATTTTATGATGTTAGTTATTTATGGTGGAATAGCAAATTACCATGGTTGAAATAGTAATTCCCTATTTAATTAATTATTTAAAAAATAATTGGACTCATTTATTTTAAAATTTTATAAAGCTTTGGAATGATGCTCTGGGAACTTGTGTTTGAAAAATATCCGTATAGTAGATACAATCAGAATCTTAAAGAAATAAAAAAACACGTACAAAGTGGTGGCAGGGAAAGACTTGTTTTTGGTAAAGCAACTCAAAAAGAGAAAGAAATTCAGCAAAAATTGGCAGAAATTATCAAATCTGGTATATATACTTATAGTTTTTGCGTGTATATATTTTATTTCATATTCTGAATAACTTGTCTAATTAGCTTGAATCATCTTATTTTTCAAGCTTGGCATCATTATCCAGATCAACGACTAAATTTAGGAGAGTTACTTATACGAATAGAAGAGTTGTGCGACAAGTACGTTGAACGTGGCGCCTTGCCAAAAATATATCCAGACAAAACTCTAGACCTAGATGGGTTAAAATACTCGGAAGTATATGATGACCTTGAAGGCCTCACAATTAATGATTCATGTATAAAGACGATCATGCCTCTTGATGAAGGATTAAAAATTCATCAGCAAATAAGAAGAAATGAACCTTATGAAACGATAAAAGAAAAAAGAAGGCTAGCATGGGAATGTTTTTCGGAAAATGCTGAGCTTGGAAATCTATATGCTAAATATTGGAAAGGGTACTATTTATGGGAAGGTTATCACGTTGAAAAAAATCGAGAAGAGGCCATTCGGCTCTTTAAAGAGGCGGCAGATGATGGAGTCTCTGGGGCACAATTACGTTATGCATTTGCCATTATATCAAAACGAGACAAAAAGTACACACCTGCTGAGATTGAAGAATTCAAAACGTACTTAACGATGGCTGCCGAACTGGGAAATCATGTAGCGCTATATAATTTAGGAGACCTATATTTAAATGGAAAGTTTCTAGTTGAAAAAAATCGTGAGCTTGCAATAGAAAAATTAAAATTAGCTGCTGCTTATGGAAATGATAGTGCAAAGAAATTATTAGAACAATTAGGAATAATTTAGCTTGATTCTAATATTCGTGTACTTTTTGATGTTAATTCATAAACCATGAGTTAGCACGGGTCGAATCACTAATTTATGGAAAAATACAGCGATTAAGTAGAAATTTAGTAATATGAGTAGAACAAGTTTGATCCTTCCTAGTTAAATCTAGTTCCAAGTTATCGATAAAATGGGTTATTGTAAGATTGTGGTACAAAGTTATATATACGTAATTTACGTAAGTTTGGTTTTACTAACTTCCCCCATCACTTCTAATTGCAGGGATAGTAAAATTAGCCTTTTTTTCAAATGATCTAGGTCATTTCACACTAAAATTCATAAT
The DNA here is from genome assembly GCA_910592135.1 of Racocetra fulgida. Taxonomy (NCBI): domain Eukaryota; kingdom Fungi; phylum Glomeromycota; class Glomeromycetes; order Diversisporales; family Gigasporaceae; genus Racocetra; species Racocetra fulgida. Next base: position 1,168 of record CAJVPZ010002708.1, on the reverse strand, counting down.
AAAATTGGTGTTATTTGAGGTTATTTGAAGTTCATTTACCATCCCTGTCTGATTGGCTATGTTATTAATCAATTTGTACTATACAAGTGTAAGTGAAGTTGGTGGGGGAGATTTGTAAACTCCGTGCATGAAAGTATGGATCGGGAATACGGACCTTCGTAAATATCAACCTATTGGAATTTGTTTTAAACTAGCCAATAGATCACAGTATCCACGTGCTATAAAATAAGAATATTTAACATTCCAATATCTTACTATTTTTGATTCTTATTATCTTATTACTATAGGAAATTTCAGTTTAGAATAAAGTATAACTTAATGAGAGTTCAATATCATAAAGTGGTTTGCCTCCTTGATAAGCAGGGTTGGGATTCAATTTACAAATAAATTTGCATTGAAATTTACAAAATTGTAAATTGTAATGTAACTTTATATTAAGTGTTCTGGCATGTGATTTTTGCATCAAATTTATAAAAGCTCGACCAGTATTATTAAATATCTACCAAATAAATTATTTAACAGATTTGTTCAATGAATTCAAGCACTACACCAAAATAAAACATACAAATCTTATTATATACGATTTGCAAGTTCTTCTTGGCAACACTTATTTCATATTATGATTTGTATTTTTGGTATTGCTACTTTTCTGAAACTTAATTGTCATGTCATATGTAGGAATAGCAACAGTTATAATTAGTTATGATCAGTTATAAACAAATTGTTAAAGTTTGAAATAATTTTTTCTTCACAATCTATTAAATAAAGTTGTTTAGAAATAAATTCTGGTTATATTTAATTATTAGATAAAATTAAAATGTTTTTTTCAGAATTCAAAACTTAAAAATTTTTTATTAGTTATATATCAGTTAAGCTAACACATAATTGATAGTGATTTTTTAAGATTTGAATTTTGGAGAAAACATTTTGATTTTATCTAATAAGTAAATATAACCAAAATTTACTTTTGAAAAACTTTAATTAATAGATTGTAAAAAAAAAATTATTTTAAAATTTAGTAATTTGGTTATAATTTATTATTATCTCTAATCATGTAATATCATATTTCAATATTCAACTATATTTATCCCTTAAACTATATTCCAGGCAAATTTGCCTGGAAAATTTAATTGTATTTAGTATTTTTTAAATAAAATAATAATTTATT
>CAJVPZ010002707.1:0-12015 GCA_910592135.1 Racocetra fulgida | reverse complement strand
CAATTCCTAAATAATAACAATATCCAACTTTATAAATTCCGTTGGAATTATTCAGATCTGCGGATTTTTGGTAGTAACGGAATGCTTCATTTTCATTCTTTTCAACACCAATTCCAAATTCGTAACAATAACCAAGCAAATAAATTCCGTCTGGTTCATTGGAATCTGCCAATTTTTTGCACTCATTGAAATTTAGTTGTTTAAAATCGGTAATAATTTGTTTCATTTTGGTTTAAAAAAAATGTAAAAAAAATGGAAAAATGCAACAAACGTACCAACAATTTTTATTTGCAATTGCGGCGGTTGTACAATCTTCTAAAATTGTACTGACGCACTTCTGCACAGAAATCGTTTTACAGATGAGGCAACCAACGAAGTACTGCATAATTTGTCAATATTGCATGCATGTGCACGCCGTAATATGCAAAAAAAATTATGTAGTGCAAATTGCACTACTAATAAAAAAAATCATTGCATGCCGTCAATAGAAAACAGTTATTAAAACAGTCATTGCATTCCGTCAATAGAAAACAGTCAATTTTTTTTAAAAAAAAATATTATCTCTTGTTATAGTGAACCTCTTGTTATAATAAATCGCTTATTATAGTGAATCTCCTTTTAATTATAGTGAATTTTTCAAGATTTTAATATTTATTACTTTAATTATAATTAAATTATTAAGCTTAAGATTTTTTCACTATTTATAAGTTCACTATATAGAGGTAAGAGATTTTTATATATGAAAAAATCTTTAGGCTTAATTATTTTATTATAAAAAAGCAAGTTATATTAAAAATCATTGACTGTTTTTGGTATACTATATTGATAATCTAAATATAAATTTATATTTGTAAAAAAATTTAAATATTTAATATAATTTTAAATTTAAAAAAAAATTGACTAGTACTATTTGAAATAATTTTTTTGTAATCATTTAATGATAGAGGGTACACAAATTACTTTTTATAGTAATTATATGGTAGATTATTTTATAATAGCAAAGTATCTATATGTTATTTATATTGTATTACTAGAAAATTTACTAGTAAACAAATCAAGTGATCAATATATGATACTCACTGCCCTTAAAAGAATTTAAATACTTTTAACCCAGAGATTGCTATTTTATATTAAAATAAAAATATTAATTAAATAAATATTTTATAATACTTATATATTAAAATTTAAAACTATTAAAATTTTATAAATATATACTTATCTTTATTTAAATTTTTTTTAAGTTTTTCTTTAAATCTTCCTTAGGTTGAAAGTGTTTAAATTCTTTTTTTTGGCTTACAAAAAAATATATTTTAAGTAAAAGTATTGAATTTTTTATTGATACAAAGGTATATTTAATAATATTTAATTTTATCTTTTTAATATAAAAGTAGTATTTAGATCATGATGTCTATCAGAGAATTTTCATGCCTTTATATATAAAAATTTTATAAAATAAACACATAATGAAATTTTTTATTAAAATAAATAAACAATCTAAAATAAACATAAATAAACATAAATAAATAATGTTAATTAAAAATGGAAACAAAATAAAATAACTAAATATGCTGCAGAGAATATGAATTATATTCATATTTTGTGTTGTTTATAATTTGCATTGTTTATACTTGCTTTGCATTATTTTTAATTAGGATTAACATTTAGTTAATCAAATTAAATTACATTAATTTCAATTTCAGGATGTATATATATTATATAAGAATAAATAGGATACCAATAGTACTCTTAATAGTATATTCATATATATAATATATGAATATAGGAAAGTTAATTGTATATTATTATTTACTAAAATTTTTTTCTGATTGTATTTAATTTCTAATCTTAATAAAATATAAAAGATTAAAGTTGAAGATTTCTATAATAAATTTTTACCCAAAAACTATTAAGATCTCTTATTCTAACTTTCTTTAGATTATCATTCTGAAAAATATTTATTTTTTGTAACAAATTATATATAAATTCCTGATTATTTCTATAGAATTCTAATAATTTTCAGATAAAAATCAAATCTTATAATAAAGTACAAAAAAAATTAGAAGTAGAATCTTATCTGGAATTGATTTTTACCTGAAAATTATTAGGATTCTATAAAAATAATTAGGAATTTGTATATAATTTGTTTTGAAAAAATGTGCATATTTCAAAAAGTATAATCTAGAGAAAGTCAAAATAAAAAATTTTATAAATATAAATGTTTTTAAAAACAGACTTCTAAAATGACAATCTAAGAAAATATAATTTTAAAAATTTTTTTCTATTGTATATAGTTCTAAGCATAGAAAAGTAATGCAGAAGTGAGAATGTTTTTAGTAGGTCTATAAAAATTTAAAAAATTTGTTTATTTAAGAAAATTTTACCTTATAGTGAACTCAGTATTTAAAATACAGATTGAAACCTACTTGCACAATTGCAGTTATAGCATAAATTTTGATTGCACAAACTAACTACTAGTTGTACACATGTGTATAAAATTTTTTTTATATATGTACATATTTATTATCTCTAAATGATACTAATATTATAAATTTATTATATTTTACAAAATTTTTCATGTTCTAAAACTCTCTAATAACTATACTTATTTTATATTCATTAATTATCAACTATCCTAGAATTTTCTGATATTATTTAAATTTTTTTTAATTTAATACAAAGTGCATCTGCTATAAAACTAAATTTATTCAAATTTTTTCTTAACGATTCAAATAAAAATCACAACTATTCAAATACAATCTAATACATCTTAATTACTGTATATATTATAATTGGCAAAATAACAAGTTCTATAACAGAATTACTTACAGTTACTTCTGATAGTAAGTCCTGTAATAAGATTTTGTTTATATTAATTTGTGATAGAAAATATATTAATTCTAATATAGACTTAATTTAATTTAAATATAAATAAGTTTTATAATAAAATTCTTTCAGAAAATTATGAATAAGTCAAAATCATTTTAATACAAATTAATTTACTTTAATTAGTAAGTTCTGTAAAAGAATTTTTAAATAACTTATAATAAATATTATAATAATTCTAATGTAAACTAATCTTTTAATACTGAAATAGTAAGTAACTTCTGAAATAAAATTATTTAATAACTATTTATAATTACTAAATTTTGTGCAATAAAATTTTATAATTTCCTTTGCACTTGATTTTTTGTACAAGCTTCTTAATTAAATTTAATTGCACACCTGTGCATTTATATTTAGAACTTCTCTTACACAAAAAAAAATCACTTGCATATGTACATCTTGTACAAGATAATTTTAAATACTGTGTGAACCTTAAAAATTCTTCAAAAACAGTATTCTAACTTTCTTTAGATCTCATTCTATTATTGTTCTAGAAAATGCATATTTTTTGAAACAAAAATATATAAATTCTTGGTCATTCTCATATAATCCTGGTAATTATTAATAAAAATCAAATCTGTGTAAGATTTAGATTCTAATCTTTTTGTACTTTATTATAATTAGAAGCAAAATCATATTTAAATTTGATTTTTATCTAGAATTTATTAGAATTCTATGAAAATTACCAGGAATTTATATGTTTTGTTCCAAAAAAATGATCATTTTTTGGAACAATAATAAAATGATAGTTTAGAGAAAGCTGTGATATATTTTCAAAAAAATTTTTATAGAACAAAAGTTGGCTTCTTCATTAACCTACAAAAAACATAACAGCAAAAAATACAATAAGCCTAGAGATAAAATGCTAAGCAGCCTATATAGTAAATTCAAAAAATCTTTGATTTTACTATCTCTATTTGGGTAATGTTTTAGGTTCTGTGACTACAATAGCAATATAAGAACCTATGTTTTGCTTTTGCTTTAAATCTGCAATAGCAGTATAAGGATCTTATTTTTTTATATTTTTGGCTCTATAGTTTTATAAATATTAAAAACCTTAAGTAATGCCTATCTTATAAAAGCTTTTTGTATTATTATAAGACCTTCATTGCTTAAAGAAGTTTTCTAATATTATTAATTATTGTTAGTTAGTATAACAATAGAGCTTACAAAAGGTGAACAGAATTTTTATATTTCAAATAAATATCAAAATATCAACTGATCACAGCTATTTTTATAATAATTCAATTATTATGTCATCAATTATATATATATAATTATACAGTATAATTAAACACATGACTATAAATGATCAAAAACATTTTGATAATCAGATAATTCAGAGATTATAGTATTCATACTGGTTTAAGTTATTCAGTAATCATAAGGCAAAGATAGTTTTAATTATAAATAGATAGCTTATTCACCATAACTAATCAAAATTGTTAAAGTGCAAAACTTCAGAATTAGTGTTCAGTAAAGACCAGCTTGGGCTGATTTTAATTGGATTTGAAATACAAAATTTGAGTTTATAATTAGATTCAAAACTGTACTATATGAAGCTGAATCTGGTTTAATGCTAATCTATCAAATATATATTATTTTATCAGGTTTTAAAACTAGGTTTTAAAATCAAGTTTTGGAGCTAGGTTCTGAAACTTTTTACAAATAAGAGCCAAAGATTTGAAATTACAATTGTACTTTTTATAGCCTTATATTATTAATATTAAGTTAGAATTACTATATATATAAAGTTATTTAGAATTATACTCCTTCTGTAATCTTGATTATATAAAATTGGCCCTGTTTATATTATTATTTTTACAATACACATTATTTCTGCTTAGTACCTTTTTTGACCTGTTGACTTATACAGACTAAAAACTATAATATACCAATATTATTCAGCTATAATTTATAACTCTAATAAATATATTGATATCTGTAAATTTAAAAGATAAGTTTTAATATAATATTTCAAGCAAAGATGTGGTGCCACTAGTGCCCCTATTGTCAAATATATTATATCTTATTTCTTCAAAAACTATTTCTCTAATATGTTATACCAGATGACTATTTATTAATAATATATATCAATAACTAATAAAATACTAAATTGTCACCTATTGTAATGTTGAGTAAATGACATGTCAAAGAAATAGTTTTTGAGAAAATGAATATATATTGTCAAATAGTATAGATTAGATTATAAATAGTAATTATATTAATTAATAGAATTACTATATACAGAAAGTTATTTAAAATTATACTCATCTGATAATCTTGATTATATGGAATTGATTTTATTTTAGTTGCAATTTTCACAAAGCACTTTATCTCTGCTCAGTTTCTTTTTAATCTATTTGTTTTTGTTAATTCAAATAAAATTATAGCAAATTAGTATTGTATACTCAGTATTAAAAATTTATTATACATATTTGTTAGTTATATTTTTGATTCAAGGTCAAATGAACACACATGACTGGGAACAATTCTTTAATATTTAGATGATAATTTTTAGATTTGATATGTATAGTTTTGTTTGCATCTAATTTAATTCATGCCACAAAGTTCATTTATAAATACATACTTTAAACTATATAATATAAGCCTGTGTATTAAAATAAAACTATTTAGTTACATAGTATCTTTACTATTTAAGCAGTAATCCAGTTTGTTATCTTGTTTATAGAGTATATGTGACTGTTATTTATAAGTATTATATGAGCATAATTAAAACAAAAATTGTAAATTTTAATATATATACCTGTATTTAAAAGTAAAATTGAATATTAAAAATATCAAAAATACAATATTTTTAAAGTAATTATCATTTAACAATATTATATTTGTTGGTTATATTTTTAATTCAAGTTGGATGATATATATTAGGATACTATATTGTGTTGTATCTGTTCTGATGCTGTGTTCTCAAAATTTATTACTGAGTTTATAGAAAAAATGTTTGAATTTTATTTTTTTTAAAATAAGGCTATTTGAAGTTAATTCTTTGGTTAAAACATCACACCTCTTTGTTAAAATCTCACTCTAAAAAATAAACAACCAATCAAAATGCTGAATAACTCTTACCAATCACTTGATTTATATTAACTAATGAAATTGATCCATATTTGTTTATTTTTATATGCTCATTTCATTTTATCCAAGTGAAGAATCAACTTTAATCAGCCTATATTTATTTAAATTAATTTTCAATTAACATCATCTTTTTCTCTCCCTTTGATATTCTTCCAGTAAAATAAAATATAAAAAAAATATAAAATATAAAAAAAAGATTAAAATTAAAATATAAAAAAAATAAAAAAATATTTATACCCCAATTTTGTTATTCATACCCCCTATAGATCAAATTTTCATCAACTTTGAGAAAAGATATCTTGACAACTGCTAAGACAAATTTGATAATTTTTTTTATTTGAATTCTACAGCTTTGTGGAATTAATATAAAAAAAATTTTTGAATTTGGCTTGATGGTTGTTGAGATATTATCACTTTAAGTTTTAAAAAACTCAAAATATCTATTAAAATAAAAGCTGCACCAAAATTTTTCTTGGCAACAACCAAGCCAAATTTGATAAATTTATTTATTTATTTTTTTTTTATTTTTAATTCTACAAACCTGTAAACTTCAAATAAAAAAAAAACATCAAATTTGCTTGGTAGTTGTCAAGATATCATCACTCAAAGTTGAAGAAAATTTTGGTGCAGCTTTTATTTGAAAGTATGAATAACAAAATCGGGTGGTATAAATATCAGCCACCTAAATAAAATAAAAAATAAAAATTTAGAATATAATTAGGCTATTCGAAGTTAAACTCTCGTTTAACATCATTCCACTCCAAAAAGCTAAAAAAAACAATCAAAATCTAAATTCTTGTGATCTAGTGATCAATTCTGTATACTGCTTCAAAATTATGCAGATCTGATTACTGGATCATGAGAATTTTGGTCGTTAAAAATGTATAAGGATGCTTATTGTCAAAGGAATATTAAATATAATTTTCGTTTTCTTGCTCCTCTCTTTTGTGAGAAAAGTGTAATGCAAACCATTGTTTGGTCTAATTAGTAATTCGATTAGAATCTCTAAACTTGAAGTTAATTCGTCATAATAGATTCGCTACTTTAAAAATGATATGTTAATTTTATATGTTCGTTTCATTTTCTCCCTCCCGAGAGTCCTAGAAAGTGATGTTAACCGAAGAATCGGCCTAATTCGGATAGATCCGATAATTCAGATTGAATTCGGATATCCGTATCCGTTAATTTTGACTGTTTTCATAATTACAGCAGAGACCGTCAATGTTACAAATATATTGAACTGGTGAGGGATTATATCCATCACAATTGAATCCAACATAAATAATTTAATTTCTGATTGATCACAGGCGAGAGGGATTCACTTTGGATCGGGCACTGTCTCTGCTGTATTTCATAATTCTTGGGACACCTGTAAAAAATTAGCCGAATGATTTTCGGCCGATCCGGTTATTTATAACAGATTCAATAAAAATTGGTACGTGTGTATGTATCAATTTTTATTGAATCTATAATGCCAAAACAATCAATTAACCGGATCGGCCGAAAATCATTCGGCTAATTTTTTACAGGTGTCCCAGGAATTATGAAAACAGAAGGATTATCCGGATCATAATTCTAGATATCTTTCATGTGATTGGTCAATTTGAGCAGCGAACGATGATAAATACAGTTTAGTCCTTAACCGGTATAGAGGAATTTTAGCGCGCAGCTAATATAGAATCCGATTTATCCAAATTCTCCGGATAATAATTTTTATCGTCATCACGTGACCAAAACTTTTTGTTGGCGATACAGGATCCTACCACTTCTGACTGGTCGTGTTTAAATGACATCTCTGATTGGGAAAAGCAGACAACGCCACTCTTCGTTTTGCAAATTACAAGATCTGGTGTAACATAAATTACAAGAAAAAGAATCGAAGTTTTTTAAAATTTTCAATAACTCAAAAGTTTTATTTATGAAACCGCCTTTCGTGTTCTAACAAAAAAAAAATTCCTTGCAAAATTTTAGTATAACATGTGGGCAGTGATCACGTGGAACAATGTAATGCAAGTAGTGCCGGCGATATAACAAAAATTTTTTTTTTTTCTCAGAATAATCTTGCCCGGATATAGATAATATAGATACTATTACACCAAAGCTATTCTTATAACCTATTTACGTTAGCGACGAATATGTTTTGTTAAACCTTTATACTGCTCTAACGATATGGGGGGCTTTGCTAGGAAAATCGCTCTTCGAGACTTTCTGATCGGCTAATTCGCTAATTCGGAAAATTTTAGACCGGATTACCAGTTCTTATTCACTTGTTAATCGTCTTTTGTTTTTATTGATTCGATAGTTTATTTGAATCAATAAAGTATAGGATGATTACATGTGAATAAGAACCGGTATTACGGTCTAAGTTTTTCCGCGCTAACCCGATCGGAAAATCTCGAAGGTCGATTTTCCTAGCAAAGATCCCATATGTTTTATTATCGAAAGTTTCAAAGTCTGCGAAATATTGTTTCATCCAATCAAAAGTAGGATTTCTATGCATCCTGTTGGGGAAAATTAGTAAACCCGTGGTTTTGTAGATCATTGGTTATATATTCTTTATGACTGGGATTTACCGTTAAAAAGAAACATTTTATTCTATATATGCACACCGTATTTTTTTTGAAACATTATTATTAATTTATTAGGTTAGCATTTTGTTCACGCATAATTGTAATCATGCAGAGTTTAATCTATATATAAAATGCTATTTTCATGTTTTATTTATTTAATAAACATTTAATAAAGATCCGAAAATTTTAACCATGAGCCAAATTAAAAAATATGCAGAAGACAAAAATGAAAAAATTTTTCATTCTCTATTAGATCCAGATGAATACTTGAACTTAAGCTTTTACGTGCACCAAATTTTTGATCATATGTTTAATGGCAGTATAGGCGCACCAGTTCATGGAAAGTTGCGATCAGGTGCTAAAGTATTAGAATTTGGGTAAAATAAATTCTTTTTAACTGCATTATTTCTGTAGACGGTTAATAATGGTTAATAATAAAATTTTTCATATTTATATCAATTCTCGACAAGTTGTGGGACTGGTGTTTGGACTACTGAAGTACTTATTGTCATTTTATGAACTTGATAATTTTGGATATCTGATAACGAATAATTTTATATATACTGGTAGTATTAAATTATTAGGTTGCCCCTGAATATCCAAGTTCGGAGTTCTACGCTGTTGATTTTACTACACCAGACTCTGCCAACAATGCTACGTTTATTAGTTGTGATATTTTTCAAACATTACCATTTCCAGATAATGAATTTGATTATGTTTTTACCAGAAGGCAAACGAACTTCTTTACGCGACATAATTTTCTAGGATTTTTATGTGAGGCCTTTAGAGTATTAAAACCAAAGGGTTGGTTAGAGGTATGAATGATGTTTTTTTTTTAATTTTGTGACGTTGCGATACTTAATATTCGGAAATTTGAAAATTATTAATGTTAGATTGGACATAGTCTCGGTGTTGATAATCAGCCTGGGCCAATTTCTGAGCGAATGAATGCTGCATGTATGTTTATCCATTTTAAAAAATTATGTTTAGACATATCTTTTAATTTATTCATAACCCTTTAGATATTGCGTGGCACAAGGAACGTGGAGTTGATATGGATCTAGTAACACGCTTAGAAGATTATCTTCAAATGACTGGAAAAGCCGAACTTATATCGTCTCAAGTAGTAAACATTCCGATTGGAGAAAATAATTGTGTTGGAGAGATTTCTTATGAGTTTACTTTTTACTATATGAAACTTGTGAAACCACTTTTGGCACCTGCTATGGGAATTTCATTTGAAGAATATGACCGCTGTATAAGGGAGGTTACAAATGAATTTACTAATAAACGTGTCGAAGTAAATAGCAGACAAAAAAGAGTAATTGCAAGAAAGAAAAATATGATCATTCTTAAAGAAGCTTAAATTACACATGCATATGCAATAAAGCACTGTTGCATTAGCAGGGTTATTTTAATCGGATGCATATATATTTTGATGGTTTACACGAGATACAATTCACTCATGCTGATAAAAAAAACACCTTAAATTTATTTTTTAAATCTAATACAAGTATTTTGAAAAAGCTTTTATACATTATATATTTTAATAAATCAAAATTTAAATTATAATTGTTACTTAAAAGAGGATTTCTATTTGTACCCTATCTGCTATGGATATAACACCTGTATAAGAAAAAAAATTAAAATTAAAAATTGTTAATATCTCAAAATTTTATTAAGAAAACTAAAGTAGTACTCCTAAGTAAAAATGCTCAGCACTTAATTTTACATGTACTGTTGGTCCTCATCGGTTTTGGGAGGTTATCGGATTTGAAAAATCACATGATAAATGGTCGGAAATCAGCCAATAAAAATTTTTATCGAATTCGATCAGAAAAACTTCGCTCAAAGTTCTAAAATTTCAACAGTACTTAAATTATTAAGGCTATACAAAAAATGATTTTTAAAAAAAGCATTGTACTTGTTCAGATGATTTCAAGTTCATTAACTTTTAAATCAGTTAGATCATAAGGTAGTATAAAACTATATTGAATTTAATCCTATCGGTAGTTTACAAAATATCATATCTACCGATTTGATTTTTATGATTTTTAGGGGTCTTTTTTCGATAAACCATTACACAAACTTCTGCTATTAAATGACGTAAAGAATAACAAACGAATCCTTCAAATAAAATAGTTTTTTGGTCTCTATATGAGATAAATAAGCAATAAATATTCAAAGAACAGTTACGTCAAGCTGTAAAAGGAAGCACTATCACTAGTTGTTGAAGTGTTCGGGTATTTTCGGGTAGTGAAGGATTGGTTTGTCATTGAACGATCGGTTGGCACGTCTGAAATCTGTGACAGGTTATGTCGATCATTGCTTGTTGTAGCCAATAATATCACAAGATCATGTGTAACTTAAAAAATCCGAAAAACAGAAAAATCGTAAATAACTCAAGATTTTACTATGATAACCACAGTTTGACTTCTAAATACAAGTTTTCAGCACGAAATTTTAGTTATAGAAGTACATTTAAATATCGAATATCAAGTAAATTAAAGACTGTGCTTAATTCTAATCTGCACGCTCTTTCGATTTGGTGATCGACATAACCTGTCACAGATTTCAGACGTGCGATCGGTTGTATAAGCAATTTTCAGAAAAACTACCTTTTTAACTTACTTTCAGCTAATAATTAAATGTAAATATTAAAATATTGTATACACTTAATTATGGATTAAAAGTTTTAATAGCAAATAATTCTCGATCATGATTGGCTAATTTTGGGGTGAAACCAAATCGGTGGATATGTAAGAATGACCTGTAAATGTAAATGTAATGGCTATCGTTATGCACTAATCCGTTATCAATTTTAAAATTTAAAAATTAGTGCGTATTAATAACAAACTTACAAAACCTCCATACCTTCCTGAAATAATACAAATTCAATTGATAAAAATCGGTCAAAAATGGAAATACTAATAGAATAATTTATCTTTATGTTAAAGATTTCTATCAGTATGAAACTAGAAAAGAAAAGACATTGAAGACATTCCTAGAATAGACCCGGAATTTACATTTTTATCGCAAAACTAATTGTATCAGTATGTGCTTTAAGAAAATTATTTGTGCATGGTGTCCAACAAATTTGCGAATTAGAAGAGATAATCATTTAGAGCCCATTGTTGTTGATCAAACAAGCAAAAACAGGGATGGCATGTCACAATGTCCAATTGGTTTCAATTTTTTTTGGGCATATGTCCAATTCTAATTGGACATATGTCCAAAACAAATTGAAACCAATTGGACATTGTGACGTGCCATCCCTAAGCAAAAACGATCTACATTAGGCCGCTTGCAGTTGATTCTTCGGTTAACATCACCCCCCCAGTTGAAGTCCCCCCGAAAAATGAACAACCAATCAAAACGCTGGATAGCTCTCGCCGATCACTTGATTTACATCGACCAATGAAATTGGCCCATATTTGTTCATTTTTATATGTTCGTTTCATTT
>CAJVPZ010002706.1:0-12017 GCA_910592135.1 Racocetra fulgida | reverse complement strand
TTACATTAATTTTTATTATTGATCAGATTTTTAACCGGTCGGTCAAGGGTCTCTGACCGACCGGTATCGGTTAACGGATGACTTTATATAATAAATAATTATTACTAAAAATAACAAATAATTATTTAGTTCTCTTCTCTTATATAGCTATTTGAATTAATAATAAACTACACCTTGCTTTAACATATTAAACGTTCAAGTCTTACCACTATCAATTTCTTCCTTCCTGGTTTTGCGCGATGACGTCGCGCAGCTATCTAGTTCTTTAATTCATGGCTAAGCTTACTTTCATTTCCATTAAGCTCTATCATAACTAATAAAGTTATGATTAAAGAACTAACTAATCTGTTGTTATGTCTTAGCCAATTTTTTACACCTTCTTTTAAATCACTGGAGACTGATATAATATGGTCAGAATATTTGAATAGAAGGTCTTGACTGTTTTGAAGAATAATTTTTTAGTGTCCGGATTCTAAGTGGATGAAAGTACTTCATGTAGTTGGTGTAAAGGAGAATCGTGAATTCCCAGTACTGTGGCGAAGCATGAACATGTGGTATTAGCGATTGAGGACCTAACCAGTTAACTATTCAGCGCTTAGAAATTAACATTCTTTCATTTTCATTTAATTCTGAGGTCAATGTTGGGAAACTTTTTGTATTGAGAAAGTTTGGTTTGCTCTTTACAATTACGAAATAAGTATTTATTGCATGATACGTATATGTATATTCTCCCTTTTACCCTCAAGCGGAAGTTGTCCTTTAAATACATTCTCTAACCTTTGCAATAATTCCCACGATAGATATTAATTAATTCAAGAGCAAATTTCAAATTATAAAGTAGTTTCATTATGAAAATTAAGTAATAGATGCTAAACGTTCATTGAATTCAGTAATACTGTAGTAAGAAGGAAATAAATAATACGTAAGATTTAGTAGAGATCAGAGAAATGAAGTAATCTAATATTCAAAAAAAAAAAAAAGAAAAAGAAATGAAGTAATCGTTCATAGTAATCAGGACTACGACAATAAACGAGTAAAGGTGACGTCGTATGCGCAATTCACGTGGTGCAGATCAGATCGACTTTGTCAGATGACTTTTTCTGTGACAGGGGTAGCTACTTGCGATAAATTATAATTTTTTAAAATGATTATTCACATTAATATGATGTAACGGCATTCTCAATTATGAGCAGCACTAAACCTTTGCTTTATATTATTTTATATTATCAAATACAAAATATATTCGATTCATTATATACAGTATTATCTGCCCGTCAAATATCAAATATTTAATTACTAATATGTAACGATAATAAAAACTTTGGAATCTTTATAGTTTTAATAATAGATTTTGCTTTGCAATACTCAAAACTCGCATTTACATATTTATTAATTTAACAGCCCCTCTACACACATTATGTGAAATTTAATGTTTCTGTTAATCAAGAATTATTCAAAAATAAGGCCGTTCAAGGTTGAATAGTTGTTAACGTCACCCCCCTCATGGTTAGCTGGAAATTAAACAAGCCAATCACAATGCAGGATAATCTTCAATAATCATGTGATTAAGGTTGACCAATAAGATTTGATCAAATATTCTGTGTCGTATATGTGTTTGTTTAAATTTTCCCTCCCCCCCCAGAGCCTGAGCTTAAAATATTGACGTTAAACAACTAATCAACTTTGAACGGCCTAACGAGGATTTCGCCTTTTATGGGAAGTTTGTCTTTGTGAAATTGCAGGGAAGCTTAGAAGCTTCGTCTTTCATCATTTTATAAAATAGTTTCATCTAACAATACTATGCACAACATAGTCATCAGTAAATTATGCAATTCATTTCATTAAGTTATACACATAAAATTTAAGCATTAGCAGATGCATTTTGCCATATATCACACTAATTTTTGACTCTTGATTCGAATGAACTTGGATTAGTAGAAGAAAAAGTGTCAACATATGCATTTTTGGATTTTCGATATAATGAACTTGGACCAAAAGAAGAGAAAGAAATTCATTTAAATTTTGAAAAAATTAAATCTTGAAAGCAATAGTCGATGAACATTTCAAGAATACTATGTTAACTTTAAATTTGAAGAGCAACTCAATATGAGATATTCTGTTTGAAAAAATTCTTTTTTTCAATTAAGCTAAGATGATAAAGATGATCAACTCTTACGAAAATGAAGTTACTAGTAAATAATGTATAGTGAACGGCCTGCCGTTAAAGTTCTTCTCTGTTTTCAAAAAGTGACTGGTAGAATGTACTGGCCTATGATGAATTGGATACAGATTATATACGTCAATTGATTTAGTTGATATCGGGATGTTGATATCAGGATTAATTCTTGACGACTATGACACGAATATTCATCAATTTATATTTTCTATATAAATTAGATAAGAGCCGGGAGATAATGAAATCGATTGTTCTGCGATTAATTCCTGAAAAAATAAATGTTGGAACAGAAGAAAAGTAGTAGTCGATACCCACTTAAAGAACACTACATTAGCTTTAAATTTGAGGAGCAATTTAACATGAGGTATTCAGTTCTCTTTATAAACGTACTGTAAAAAAATTCTTTATTACTTTACACATTGAGACCCGTAACTAAGTCGTAACGCCAGTGACCACGAGATTGTTGCACAATCGGGTGCGACGATCTTCTTCCAATCGTAGGGTTCCCGCGATATATTAGATATATTAGATTAACCCATTAAACTAAGGTATCGGATTAAAAAAGGAAAGTAAGAAAAACTAATTTACAAATTTAATAGGATAAATCGGAATAGCCGGTCAAATAAAAGTAAATAGATAGTAATAGTTGAAATAATTTAGTTTCAATATATATATTCGGGCTCTTCGCCCATAATAAAGTAGAAGCCTTGCGTGCTTTATAAATAATATTGTCTATAACAAATATTATACTCGACCTTATATAAAGTGAACCTAAGCTACCCATAACGCTATCGTAAAAGAATTCACCAGGGCGGCCACGAATTTTTCGGGCCACATGATGATCGGCGGCAAATTTATCCAAAGTCCAAAACAAACATTCATATTTATTTTCGGGTCACTTTATTAAATCCGAAATATTTCGGAAACGAAAAACAATTCTCCCGCGACATTATATTATTTATTTACCTATTTTTTTATTAGCACAGTTTTAATATGTAAGTTACTATTGGAGTTAAATTGTGCCTGATATTGTAATCGCTCTCCTAAACAATAGCAACAGTAGCCTTAAAGACATAACGGAAAAAATCTATATATGCCAAAACTGCAAAAAAAGGCCACCTAAACTTATCTCGACGCATTAATAAAAATATTAGAAAGACGACTTCCCATAATTCTCACACTAACACTAATTTTAGATATTAATTATATGACTGAGCACGTCCCCTAAAAATGTAGACACGCGTGTTGGCAACTTTAATTTTCAAATTTGCGTTTTTGTATGACTAAGCAAGCTAGCTAATGATTAGTGATGTGCAAATCGAAGATTTTTTTGAAAATACTGCGCAGGCTGCGCTGCATGCGCAGCCTGCACGGGCCTGCATTATGGCTAATTTGGGCCAAAATTGCTAAATTTCGATGCCTTCCGGCATATTCTGACCTTCCGAAATATTCCGCCTGCGCAGCGGCCCATCACTACTAATGATACAATCAAAACGCAACAATGCATCAAAAAATGTAACTTTTGTTTACTTTGAATAAACATTAAATATCCTCCGTTACACTCCGGCAATTAATTACTTTAAAGTTAAAAGGCTGTTATTAATAAAAACAGTATTTAAAATACCAGTCCAAATATTTTCTAGCCAATTAAATTTCGAAAGTAAAGTAAAAAATGCCAAAAAAAAATGCAATAAAATAAAAAATCGGTTCTAACCTAAAAAATTCCTTATGAAACTGTTTTCTGCGTACTAACAAAAGTTTTTTCTTGCGAAAATCCTGTATAACTATAGCTCTCTAATACTAACCTATTAGCGAAATCCTAACCCTAACCTAATATTCAATCATCTAATATCATATGTGAAATTTTATAGGCTGGTTACTAGACTTACATTAGTAAATTTAGTGAAAATAATGATTTTATATGACTCAGAAAAACCTAGACTAAAGAAAGCCTTTATCTAATCTGCCAGATTCATTAAATATTCCCATTTCGTCAGTATTAATAGATTTATTACTTTTTTCTTCAAATGTAATATCACTTGTTTTGTATAATTCTATTCAAAAAGAATTATCAGTAAAACTAAACATTTTATATACTATAACGATATAATGCTACTGTGATTGATTAATCAAAATTATTAGGTGATGCCAAGATCGAATGCAACGCGAAAGCCAATAAGTGAAATATTGAAAAAGCCATTGTTCTCGATAATTCTCACGTTGCACCTAGTCTTGAAATGTAATTGACTAAAATCACGTGATTGACTTTATTCATATTTATCTAATTTTATTAAATGATGGAGGCCCATATTTCAATGCACAATTAATCAGTAATATACTTAAATTGTCGAGGTGCCTTTTACCTTGGCGGCATTCATATACACTGCAACAGCTGACTTTGAACGAATTGGCAGCCACGAAAACGAATGGCCAAAGGTTGTGGTATATAAATTCTATAACATATCAAAATAATCGGAGGTAAGGTTAATTAACCCAGGAGTTAACGACGGGACTCTTTATAAAAGTTTAAACTTTATTACATGGCATTATAGAAGGAAGCAACTCAATTCTTAATATAATAGATACCTTATTTAATGTTAATAATGTTTTTCATTTAAATTTGATGTTAATTGTCGTAAAAGCAGACAGATGTCAATCCACAACTAATCCAGCGTGCCAATCAGATTGCGAACAAACATATCTTGAGCTTCAATAATGTGGAAGTTTAATATATACAGTCGAAAACTTGAGGCTCAAATACTTGATCAAGTCGGATATTAAGCTAACATAGATTGCATCAGATATAGATATATATGATCGTTTGATATCCGATTTTGATCAAGTATTTGAGTGTCAAGTTTTGCTGATTTTACCAAAGTGCACATCGTTTAATTAAATTTTAAGTGCATACCTCTATAAGTGCACTTTTCTTCCGAAGAGTGCATTTATGGATGGTCGACTGTTATAATACCTCTTCTCAATCTTTCATCGCATCTATCAATGCCTCTTTTCCAAATTTTTATAGCAACCAATTTTTTGTTGCACTCTTTCATACTCTTTCATTGTAGCATTTCGGAAATATGGTGTTATGGTATCACAGTGCGGCACAGGTTACCGCTCTTATGACAAATAATCAGCAAGAGCAGTAAACGCCAACATAGCCAATGTATATAATGCATATCATCCGTATATAATATCGAATAGAACTCTGAAGAATATGCAATCCCATAAACCTAAAGTCGTTTATTCTATTTTGGTATTGGTATTTGTAGTTCGGCAAAATAAATCTTATAATACATATAATACAGCAAGTCATAATTTGTTTTTCGTGCAGATCTAAAGATAAAAAAAGCCTAATTAAAACAGAAAGTTGATGCTACTTATGACAAATTTTAATATAGAAAAATAGGAAAACGTAAAAGCCAGGTTATGAAGTATATATGAATGAACTGGACCCCTAAAGTAGATAACAAGTGAAAATAAGACAATCAAATATACGGGTTTACACACGCAACATAACTTCTATATACCCATACACTTCGTTGCACTCCGTTCCTTGTATCAGAATGAAAGCCTGCTACCTGTAAGTATGTACTGTACGTACGTACTGTACGTACCTATCTTTTGTTTTAAAGTGCATTTTCTTATTAGTCAAAACTTTGTGATACATAAATGACTAATCCCCTTTGTTATCAACCCCGCATATATCAACCAAATCACCCGATTCAAACAGGTTGATATTAACGGGGGTAACCTGTAATAATATTTTTTAATTTGTATTTATATAATATACTACAAGTCACTCTCGTTATAGTGAACTCTCGATATAGTGAAGACTAATTAAAATCTCGATATAGTGAAGTTAAGCTCGAAGCCAGTTTATATAAAATTCTCTCGATATAGTGAATTTACTAATAAAACTCTTGATATAATGAATTTTTTTAAAAATTTTTATTAATGACTTCACTATAACGAGAGTGACTTGTATAACTTACTATATATACAGTATATTGTAATTCTAAATAAAAGTTCATAGCCTCAATAATCTCTTTGGTTATAGTACAGTTTACTTTTCAAAATATCACTTTTACCTATAACAATAGTATTATAATAAAAATTTTGACTATTATATTATACAATAGTCACCTCCTCTATAGTCACAAAATTAGTATAATTACAAATTTATTTTATCTATTATTTATAACTATATAAAAAATACATCTATATTAGTCACAGCTCTTTATAATCACAGTTTTTTGTATCCCGAAGGTGTGACTATTGAGAGGTTTGACTGTAATACTATTTAAAAATATTTGTATCAAACAAAAGACAAACTATTAGAAAGCAATTTATAAAAGGCCATAATAATATTATAAGCTCTAAGCTGCTATTCCCAAATCATACCAGGTTCTACAAAAATTAAATAATTTGCACTATAGGCTAATCTTCTAATTAGTTAATTGCTTATAATTATATTTACTATACTGCTAGTATATAGTAAAAAATTAAAAATTATATATATTATACAATTTTTGTGTATATGCAGTATCTTAAAAATTAATACTAAATCAGTACAGTGTATAGCTTAGAGTACTATATTATCTCAAGACTCTTCTATATAAAATTGTTTATCTTTATCAAAATTATATATAATATAAATAATTGAAGTGAGGTCACTTTGTTTACAAAAAAAAAAAGAAATTAAAATTTTAATTAAGAAACACCTTTTATAGTTTAATTAAAAATGCATTTTAAAATTTATTCTTAAATATGAGATTATTTTAAGTCTAACCCAAACTATAACAGTTTTATTTTGATAAAAAATATAGTAATGATCATAATAAGGGTGTAAGTTAAATTTAGCTAAATTAAGCTTAATTTAGGTTAATTCAAGCTAATATTTTGACCTATACCCAGGCTTTATTAACTAGAGTAAAAATTTTGTGCCATTAGGGTTAGAATCTTACCATTATACTAGGGTTCAATCATGTTTTCTTGATTGTGTTATATTACATCTGATCTTGAAGTTTTAATGTCCAACAAAACTTTTTAGGATGATAATTTTATCCCAATTAAACTATTTCTATAACTTTTGTTAAAAATTAAATAAATCAACTCATTGAAAAATAACAACTTTCTTGGACTGACTTATGTATCGCATGTTCTGGGTGAGGTTAGATGGATTGACATAGGAAACTCAGATCAGAGGGTTTAATTGGGTAGCTCAAGTAATAGTGGGTTACAGGTACGGCATCTAGTGTAGCACCTAGCACATAGGTAGTATACTTAATTAGGCACCCAAAAGGTGCAGATATGGCTAGAATGTATCTTCGTCAGAATGTACTTGTCTGGGGCCCCTTTGAAAAGGGCACCACATGATCCTAATATCTAATAAAAGCGATAAGCCGAAGAGGCTAACCTTGACTACAAAAAAAAAATAACAACTTTAGGCAAAATTAGATTACAACTATATCATAATACTTATATTAAATTTGATCTAAATTTTATTATACAGGGTGTCCCAGAAGTTCCTATACATGGTTTCTACTTTTATATGACCTTATATATAGAAATTACGATAATTATATATGCAAATATATAAATAGCCATCATGAACTCTATATAATATATAGTGATCATTATAATAATTTACATATTTACATAAATAACTATCGTGATTTCTATTGATCTCTGTGTATAAGTTCACATAAAAAATGGAGTCCGTGTATAGGAATTTTTGGAACACCCTGTATAAATACTATCACATATAGACAAAAAATCGCATATTAAATAATTTTGATTTCTCAAATAATGATAAAAAACACCCTAAACTTTAATATCAAAATAGGTCTAATTGTTTGCGTCAGCAATTTTCAGCATCAGCCATAACAATCATTTTACTTTGCGCTTAGATTTGAACATTTTCTACTTATATATCTCATTAATGATTGCTGCATAATATCTTTGCAAATCTACATTAATAAAAATGTTATTACATAGTTTATGATTGATTAATTAGTTCTACGTAATATTGTTGAGTTGCAAACTGATCATATTATCGTCATTAATTTTTCTTTTTCCTTGAGCCTTTACTATTTCGTGAATATAAAGCACGACTAAATATATCCTGCAAAGACTTATTATCAAAGAAAATATTATTAGGGTCGTATTTTGCGCGCACTTTCTCGAATTGCTTAATTTGATCTGATAAAATGTCAGAGAGATAAGAGTTTACATTTGGAATATATTCCCATTCTTTTCCCCAATGAGGTCTATAGAAAAATTTGTACAATTAATTAATTAATGAAATTTATTGAAAAAAAAAATTAATTCCTTACTTTGCTTTGTATTTATCAAAATATCTCTGCGCCAGGTATTGTATAAATTCTTCCCATCCAGTACCAATAACTGTTGCAAAAGTAAAATAACAATATAAAGCTTTTGGATCATGATCGAAGGTATTGGAAAATAATGCATCAGAGGATTTTATGATTCTGGCAACTACATAACGATTTAATGGAAATTTTCCTTTTTTTGCAAATTTATATACCTGCAAATATAATAAGTTTATTATAAAGAGCAATGAAAATAAATTAACAAAGTATTAAAAATAAAATATTATAAAACTCACTGTTTGGATGACATGAGAAAATTCAGCAGCGACATTGGAAAAATCCGGATCAACTTTGAATGCAATTTCCATTAAACGATGTGGGATTAATTCCTCGCCAATAACGAAATGGATAGCATCAGGAGCTTGTAGTACAGAACTACCGTATAAATTACTACTATTACTGTTCCATATTGTGGCGCTAATGTTCGGAGTTGCCTCAGGATTTTGCCAAAGACTTTTTAGGAGCTCATACTGGTAAATAGAATTCTGTCTTAGAACTTCATTCATTTGTTCGATCTGTTGTTGTGTGAAGCTCAAAGATTCATTAGTCCGTATCCAATTTCTAACCACAACTAAATCTCTATTAGGGTCAAGAGGATTCGAATAACTCTTATTGTAACTGTTGAATGGCCAATAACCTAAAGTAATAGCTTCAGATGATTCTAAAAGATTTTTGATATACTTTGAATTCAATTCGTTTATTGGAATACTCATGCCAGTAATACGAAGATTGTACATTGGTTGTACTCGAAAAGTCAACGAATAGATTATCCCAAGTAAACCTAAGCAATAATAAAGTCAGATAGTGAAAAAAAACGTAATAATCAAAAGTAAATGCTTAGTAGATACCTAAATTAACTTTTGCAGCATTGAATTCTGATTTATTTATTTCTTCGTTAAATTCACGTACTTTACCGGATCCACTGACAATTTTCATAGCGCAAAGTTGATCTGGCATAATGCCTGAACTGGTCGTGAACCCATGTGCTCCTACTGCTATAACACCAGATACTCGAAGTATGTCAGGTACAGTCGCAGAATCAAGAGCTAATGGCGGATCATGATTTCGGAGTTCTTTATCAAGATCAAATAATGATGTACCTATTTTTAATTAAATAAATAAAATTCTTATATATTATCTTTATTATGAATGAATATATGGTCAGATTTTTCTAAATGCAACTTCCAACACTTCTCTAAATTTAATCTTTAATTCTGACTAGAACTAGATTCCTATAAATGCAATTTTCTTATTATTCTCTAAATATCGGCATTTAGAGTATTTAGAGAGGTTTAATTGCATATATTATAAACATTTACCAGCTTCTGCAGTAGCAGTCCAGCCATATTTTGGATGTTATTGCACCGTAATCTGATTTAACTTTGTAATTACTACCAAGTAGTTCTTTGTGACAGACAGAGAACTTATCGAATGCCCTTGAGCAGCACATCGAATAGTTTTATTATTTATCTTTGCTAGTTTTACAATATCTACAAGATCTCCAAGCGTAGACGGTTCAAAGATGGCATTTGGCGAAATGGAAATTTCGCTATTCCAATTTTTCCATATTTTATTTTCGATCGGTTTTGCAAAACGAGTCACGAGATGTTCATTAATGTTAACAGCGATAGATTTATAAACAATCGAAATTAATAAGATTAATAAAAAGCTTAAAATGTGCTTCACGATCATTATAAATAATCAAATAATGAGGTTAAAGGTATATTAAATTGAAAGAGTATCTTAGCAATATCTAAAATTATTAAAAAATTACACCATGCACGAAAATTATGGCATTCCTTTATAGTATTAGTGTGTGAAATATAAAGAATAATATCAAAACGGACTGTAACCCAGTTTTTGGCATAGAACCTAGTTTTGTTAAATTTATTAAAGACAATATTTTAACTAATGATTTTATCTTTTCATAAGGCGAAATTACAACTCATTTATATAATTTAGAGAAAAGCCTTTTTCTTCACAATCAAATATGCTTAAAATTTAGAGTCTTTGCGAAAGGAAATAGCGGTAAACTTTTTTTTTTAAAAAAAAAGATAATAATTAAATATTCACCAGTGGCGAATATAAAAAAGTTTTTTTAAATTATTGTTTTTATTGTATGCAAAGAAATCTGCAACGCTGTAATAGTTATTGTATGTAATGTGCAATTCATGGCAATATGTAATTGTATGCGGTGCCAAGATCTTCAATTTTGTAAAAGTAATTGTATGTAGGTGAAAAAGAATTTATTCACAGCTCTTATTTATACTCGAGTGCGATTTGTTCATGCTTATTGCGAGTTCGGACTGATCTGGAATCTTTTATATTTCCTTTTGATTAAATATCTCCTTTTCAATGCTGTATTATTTTTAACGCATTGTCAAAAAAATTTGCTGTATAAAAGAAAAAGAAAACAACGAAAGAAGTAACCTCGTGATCAATAAACAACTTTATGAAATACGTTGCTTTTAATTAAACAAATTGTATGGAAGTATAATGAACCGTATAATTAATAATGGGACCTCATGCATTATTAATAATTAATAATAATTATTAACTAAATGCACGAGTTATTAACTAAAAACTACTTAATAATGTATGGTGTAGCTATTTAGTATTAGTTTTTTTTTCCAATTAATAGAGCAAAGCAAAATTCAACTCTTCCCAACGATCCTCTGGTCAACAACTTCAAAAAACTGAACTATGGAAAAATGTTATAGAAGATATCAAAATTCTTAATAAACTTGGTCCTATGCAAGTAGGTGTGTTGTCAATGAAGTACCAAGAGTGTAAAACTTAGGAACAGACTACTTTGGATGGTTTTTGTAGAAGTCAAACTTTCTCCAGATGGACTTCTCTATTATATTTGGCATCCAAATCAGAAGGATATTCTGGGAACACAGAACTATTAGGTTGATATTAAGAATATTAAAGATTTGAATAATTATTATACAACTGTAAAACTTATAAGGAACAACCACAAAAAAGCTTCATTAACCCACCATTTTTTTTCAAGGAAATTTTGTCAAAAAGTGCATTCGAGTTTGGTTTTCAAAAAGATCAATACATAAATTTACCAAAACAGTCAGTTTTCAATGTGAATATTTTGTCATTATTTACTTTTAGTAAACCTGTAAACAAATATGCAGGCAGTTACCTGAAGTTGAAGACATTATGTGGGTGGACAGGTGAAACAAGTAACTGAGACAACACAAACAGTAACTTGTGCCTTGATTTCTGTGAACCGTCAACAATACTACAAGACTATCTTAAGCTACTTTGTCTGTTTATCTAAGGTTTTCTAGTTTAGTTTTAACATTTTTTTTTACTTTAATAGGTTTTTTAAGTTAGATATATATACAGGGTGTCTCAAACTAAAACACAGCTTATGACATTTTTTGCAAAAATGAGTTAACTATACAGTTATATAAAGTAGACACTCTTTT
>CAJVPZ010002705.1:0-12019 GCA_910592135.1 Racocetra fulgida | reverse complement strand
GATTTAAAAAAAATTTAAGAACTTGGAAGTGTTTAGCTTGTTTTGATTTAATATTTTAAGATAGTATTTTTTGGTTACTATTTTTTTTGAAAAAGGATTGGCAATTTGAATTACATCAATTTTATTGGTTGGAACTAGGTTGTCTGCACTGTAGTTATTTATATCTATATCTAGAATGTAAAAATAAGTGTCACCAAAAGAAAACATGCATATTTATATATAGTATATACTATATATAAATGTGCATGTTTTCTTTTAGCAACACTCAAATATCAAAATCTATCCAATCTTGAAGTAGAGCTTTAAGAGTCAAAACTTCTAGATGCTATTTCAAACCTGTCAACAGGTCTTCTGCAATGTTTTAATCTGTAACTTTCTAGGCAAAGTTAACGAGCTGTTGTTTATCAACTCATGCCAACGAATTGGACACTCTTGGTATAACCACCACAACTTTTTAAAGAAAAGTATCTTATACTATAACTCAAAGCATTTACATACACATATATGTATATTTTCTTTTTTAGTAGCAATTGTTATCAATCTTTTGATGAGAATATACTGTTTTTTACACTTTTTTGAAAAATTTTGCAAAGACCAAAAGAGTAAAGTATGAAAGAAGATTTTGGTTTATAGGTAGCCTTAAACTTTGGTAAAGAATGTGTTAAAAACTTGCTTGTTGTTCTCCTTAAACCAACTATTTTTAACTTTATCAGCAGAAACAGAACTTCTATTAAAATTTTCTGTACAAAGACACCATCTTCTTGCTAGTTATTTTATACAAAAATGCTTTTAACTTGTATACTGAATATATAGAGAAGTCTGGAAGAATAAAAAAAAACCTTGACCTTTGTAAAAACTATTATTGTAATTGTTTCTTCTACTTTTTTCCAACAAGTTTCTGCTTTCGTTAGCTATAAGTTTGGTACAAATAATCATTAGGAGAGTATACTTTGTATATTATATATAATTTGTTCTAATCTAATCTTTAATTTAACTTTAATACTAAATAAATTTATTTTTAGTTTATAAAAATCATTTGAATTAATTATACATAAAAAATCACTAGTAAATTTTAAATAAATCCAAATTTAATTACTTATTTAATATTACTGTTTACAAAAATCATTTGAATTAATTATGCATAAACAATCACTAGTAATTTTAAATAAATCCAAATTTAAAATACTTATTTAATGTAGCAGATCATAATGAAATCCAGATCAAAATGAAATTATAATAAAATCTCGAAAAATAAAATTTTTTGGGGTGCATTTTTTAGGAATAGAGGTTAGGAATAGGGGTTAGTTTTAAAGTAAAGTTATAATAAACAAGTATAAGTGGGTTTTAGAAGGTTAACAGGTTAAGTAAAAATGTAGATTTCATTTTAAATTATGATCCGCGACATTTAATATTACTATTTAGTAAATACAAGCTCACAATTGCTACAACTTTGCGATATTGCTTAAAAAATTTAAAAAAAAACTATATATAGCTTTGTAAAAATTTTAAACCTATTATGGATTTATTGTACAATATTATTTATAAGTATCTTTATATTGTTTTTAACACCGCCATTTGGTAAAGCAGCAAATCCAAACTTATTAAATTTATCAATAATTACATTTTGAATATTAAATTAATAACTTTTAGAAAAATAAATAGAACAATGTAAACCACACTAATAAATATTAAAATACCCAAAGAATTAGACTTATTATACAATTAAAATTTACAATTTTACGAATCTTATGGTTACGTTTCTAAACAAAATTTATTATACTTCAAGCATATACTTAATTTTTATAAAATTTATACATGAATGATACTTGCGCCGTATCTTATGCAAATTATGATCTCCATGCTAATCATGTTGATAATTCAAATCTGAAATTCATAATCTGCAGATTAATAAGTAAAAATTATAAAAATGACATGCTGTTAATAGTAATATAGTCCATTTATACCTATGAATATTATATTTAATGCTTATTCGCAGATCGTAATTTCCACTTTCTTGTCACGACTACGTCTTTTTTCGATTTACCCTTTTCCGTAGATTGTGAAGAGCCATCACCCTGATCTTCGTTGGTCTCCGCAGGTACCCTAGGACTTGGCGGACGATCATTTTCTGGAGAACTGTCATCAGAGGCATCGCTACCAGGATCGCAGTCTTCACATCTCCAGACATAACCTCTAATATTTATAGGAATGTAATAAATATTATTAATATTATTAATACTAAAAAAAAATAAAATAAAATAAAATGCGCACCCGGTCGGCATGGTACGGCGTGCAGGATTCATGCACGCCAAATGGTACCATTTTTTGCAGAAATTGCATCGAATCATACGATGGACTTTATCCCTTCCTTTTAACAACATTGAATTTCTTGCTTTAGTAGGAGTAATATAAGTTGCAGATGGTTGGTCAGTTGAAGGCGGAGGCACAAGATTGCAAACCGCACAAATGGGTTGAGGAATTTGTGGGCGTTCCGGCACATCTTCAGTAACAGTTTCTTCTGATTGTTCTGAAGCTTTTTTAGATGGCCGCTTTCCTTTTGAAGTTTTTCGACGTTTTTCTCCATCTAGTTGAGTTTCTTGATTATTTTCTTCTTCTACTTTTCGTCTTTTCGATGGTGAAGCTTCGTGAGTAACAGGTGTAGTGGTGAAAAAACCAGCAGGTGTAGGAGTAGCCGTAAATAGCGGAACAGTGGAAGGTACAATACTAGATGTAAGATATGAAATTTTAGCGACAGTATCATTTGTGGGTGAAGTAGCAAACCCTCCAGGAACTGATGTCACATGAAGAGGATTCAATATTCCTTTCATTTGTGGATATTGCCCTATACCACTACCACCAGTAGAAGGACCAGCGATAGCTCCATTAACAAAGGAAGTAGCAATAGAATTAGCAAGATTGCCACCATTTCGTACTGAATTAACGCTAAGTTGGCCATTAGCAAACATTGCAGGTGTAGAATTAATGAAACTGCCGTTTATTGATGATCCACCAATATTTCCGATCCTATTGGAGTTAAACAGATCATTGATCGTATTGACATTGACGCCTGCATTATTGGTGGCAAATCCATCTGCACATTTGGCTAATCTATTGGCAAGATTATTTGTACCAAAGATAATGTTCTGATTGTTATCAACTATATTAAGATTGCTGCTATTCTCGGTAGACATGATGTTTTCTACTGGATTTAGGAGAGTAGCAATGCTTGTAATTTTGTTAACATTAAATGGAAATTTTCCAACATCTACGCCATTTGTATAAATGTTCGAAGCGGGACTAGTAAAAATACTGCTAGCAAAAGTTTCACTTTTAAGAGAAGTGTCACCATTTGTCTGTCTATCTCCAACTGCATCGATTATATCGACAAAACTGGTATCTTGGACACCTTGCATTGAATCAAAACCAGTAATATTATTATTACTATTTACTGAATCAGTATTCTCTGGATCATTGTTAGAAGCTTTACTTTTTTTCTTAGAGTCATTAATTTTGCTCTTAGCAGGACGTCCTCTTTGTTTTTTCTTTGCTGTGGGACTAGGAACATCTTGTACGCTTCTAGTAGCAGTATTGTCAGATCGAGTATCAGCAGGTTTTTTATCCTTTTTTTTAGAAGATCCGGATGTCGAATTTCTACTAGTAGTACTTCGTCTTTTTCCCTTCTTAGTCTTTTTAACTTTTTGCTCCTTTTCCCTCTGTGATACTATTTGTTGTATCGATTTAATGCCTAAAGAGGTTACACAACTAGTATCAAGTTTGTTAATCTGGATTTTTTGCGCAATATCTTTTGATTGATCTGTCCACTGCACTTCAGGCGTTGTTTCAAGAAATTTCAATATAGAATTAACTGCAGAATTATCGATAACTGAAGGACAAACCTTTGAACTACTCTGAGCGGCATTAAGCGCCGGATTATTTGGAAGATTTATCATTGATTTCGATAAAATAAGTAAACTTTCATTTACTTGTTCCAAATATTTTTCAATAGCAGCATTTTCTTTTTTTAAATTTGTTATCTTATTCGCATAGTCTTTAGTTTGATTTTCATATTTATCCTTTTGCTCTCCGAGTCCTTGAATTTGAGAATTCATTTGAGCTATCTTTCTTCTACATCTAGCTATACGTTGTTCTCTTCGTCCACGGTATTTGGCATACCTGTCTTCAAATATTTCAAGAAGACCAGTGCCACTGTCAGGATATGATTTAATACGCTTTAATCGTGCAGTGCTTTCTTCCTTTCTCACTTGCTCAAGAAATTTATCTCGTTTTCGGTACCACCTTTCCCATTCATTGAGTCTTGGTGGTCCATGAGAGCCGTGCTGAGGGCAATACTTTTTGAAATTATTGAGATCAGTTATATGCGGATAAGAAGATATTGTAGTAAATAAGCTTATTTAGAAAAATAAAATTTATATGTACCACAAAATAAGGATCTGAAATTTCTGGATCTTCTTCAACACATTCCAAAAGATTTAATGATTGTGCACATGTAACATGAAGCCACGACTTACATTCCCCTGCGTCACAATGAACAGTAGCGCCTTCTTGTGAATCACCTGGACCACATACACAACATGGCTAAAAAAAAAATTGCAAACGATTTATGATTACATTTTTTTTTCATTGAAATTGATCCGCCTTTATATTAAACAACATAATCACCTTGTTCCAATTTTTTTGATCAATTATTTCTATTGTAATCTCGCTCATTTCTGCTGTTTTCCCAATCCACATGCCAGGCATCCAGAGAGCACATACGAGGTGAACCCAAGTCCCAGCCTTATCACCATCCTTCATTCTACGAAATGCACCACTTTGTTTAGGGCAAAGTGCGCATGTCTATTCATAGTTAAATCATTATTAAGGTGACATTTTGAAATATATGCTATATACACATATCATTAAATATTATGCGTACCACAGTTTCACCAGGCTTTGCCAAACATTTATCGCAATACCAAGGTTCATCAGTAGCTGGTAAATGCACGATTCCATAACATTCTTAATTGTAAAATAATTGAGCAAATTGAGTTTTTTTTTTAATATCGTGTGAAAGCACGCGTAAATGAACAAAATTTTCTATTTACCCTGATGACAAACAACCTCACAATCATCCCCATCACAATATACTAGCATGTTATCTTCAGTTGTTGAGTTTTCAAGACATATACAACAAACACCTGGATCGTCGAGTTTCTAAGAAGTATAATAATAAGTTAAAATGTTCGATGTCATATTGAATAATAAAGTGATTAATTAAACAGATAAACGAGTATATATATATATATGGTAAATCGTCATACAAACCCATTTTTTCAAAAATTCTCTAATTTTTTCTTCATTATTTTCTTCGGGTGTAGGCTCGTTATCTATGTCGACAAAGTCGGCCTCAGAAATTTCGGTAGGTTCATTAATGGTGGCACCGAAGTGTCTATCACTAACAACAGTATCATCGGTATCGGTATTAACATCGTCTTGGCCACTGCTATCTTCGTTGACGAATTTATAATCGGAGTCACCAGGGTCAGCCTCGTCAAAAAGATCTTCGGCTATGGCCCTCATTTTAACTTTACGTTTGTTAGGACCGCGGTCCGCGACTAAAATATGATGTTTGATAGATTATAAAAATTACATAAAAAAGGTCCATGTGAAAAAAAAAAATAATAAGTAAAGGAAAGCGTCGAAAAATCAAAGTATTTTGAATAGTGTTACATGTTATTGTATAAGCCACCATAAACTTTAAAACTTACACATTTTAGAATATAAGGAACCACTTTCGTCCGTAACCACCTCATTTCCAGGGGTTTTTTGTACTTGAGAAGCCTTCTCGACAGGTTTGACGGTATTTCTGGGGGACTTACGGCCCCTCTTAAAGGTTTTTTTATCTTTGGTGTTCATTCCGGCAGATTTAGAGGTATAGTTCGGAGATATAGAAATTTGAGGATTGATATGTCTATGATCAACAAAACACATTGTACGTATTACCGAAAGTTAATTGTTACTGCGGATTTACGAAATACCCGGCAAAAGCGATATACAACGTTTCGAGTGCCAAAAGTGGCGGTGAACATACTACATTAAATAAACGGAATAAAAAGTAAAGAATACATTTAAGAAAAAGAGAAAGAAAAAATTAATTCTCGCAAAAGTTCTAATATCATCGTATAAATTCTAAATATATGCGTCGAGAAACATTAAATAACAATGAGCAAGAAATTGTTAAAAAGAAAGCCGACAAGTTGGCCGTCGGAGATTGAATATTTGACTAATAATATTTATGAGCCAGTTGCTTTGAAACCAGAGCAATATAGTTTGCCGTTGGCAAAAGAACACCCGAGTCATCCTTTCACCTCCTCACCTTTACCTCCGGTCGCGTCCGATCCAGCAATGCCTAATTCCTGGGTTAAGATCAAATCTTTAAAAGAACGAAAAGACCACCCAGCTTTTCCAGGTTGTGGACTATTTGCGACAAAAGAACTCAAGGAACTTTGTCTTATTATTAGTTATACTGGTATAGTCACGACAAGAACAGTTGGAGGCGAAGAAAGTAGTGATTATGTTTTAGGATTTGGCAGTCAACTATGTATTGACGGTTTGAAAAAAGGTACGCACGTTAGGTCGGGTGTAAAATATTCGGTGGCTATGGTCACAAATCATGTGATTTCGATATTACTGGAAAATTTTTGATATGCAAAATGAGGACCTTTGTTTTTTAAGTTTATCATTATGTAACATCATCGTCACAAATCATAGTTGCTGAAAATTTCGCGCATTTATTTTTTCTAATTTTTTTCTGGTATAATATATCCTCTAGGAAGCGAAGCAAGATTTATCAATGATTACCGTGGAATCCTTTCAAAACCAAATGCAGCATTCCACGAATACATTGACTCTCAAAGCGGACAGCTCAAAATGGGAGTTTGGGTCATGCCAGGAGTAGGAAAAATTAAAAAAGGTGAAGAAATCGTTGTCAGCTATGGAAAAAGCTTCTGGCGAGAAAGAGGTTTTTTGAAAGAATGAGTATTGTTATGTTAAGTCAAAAATAAACTCATTTTTGCATCAAAGATACGTAATAATTTTGAATTCATGCACGTGAATGCATAATCGAGACCTTTCGACTTAAACCATCACACATTTAGCGTTAGATCTCCTCATAACATTGTTAACCTGAATGTTCCGAAAAAAAATACTTGGGTCTCCCAAAATGAGATCTTTATATGTTCTTTTATTTGCTTGCTGCCATTGACATTCGCATACTTAAACATTATCTATTAATTTATTTTTCCATTATCGGCTTCTGAAAGAAAACTTCGATGTACCTGTAGCAGCATAAAAATCGCTCAACGAAATGAAAAAGCTTTCTAGTGCATGAAAAACAATGCATTCAGAAAAGTCTCGAGAAAATTATTACTTTATAAAAAGAAACTTCTTACGAGCATGAAACGTATTAATCTATAGTTTAATACCAAACCTCATTTCAATAATTCATTTACGTAGTAAGCTCAATGCACTCTAAAAGAGACGAGATCGGCAATTATCTGAATGTGTATACTGTACAAAAGGGAATTTTGATTGAAGAAGTATCA
Organism: Racocetra fulgida; assembly: GCA_910592135.1. Lineage (NCBI taxonomy): Eukaryota > Fungi > Glomeromycota > Glomeromycetes > Diversisporales > Gigasporaceae > Racocetra > Racocetra fulgida. The sequence continues at coordinate 4,415 of CAJVPZ010002705.1, read as the reverse complement.
GATCACGGGTTAAGATAATATAACATTTTGATTTATGTAATAGAAGATACAGAATTCGTAATAAATGAAATGACAAATTCCTAATGAAATATATCAAATTCATCTATACAAATGAAAAAGAGGTAATGATTTATAAAAACTTTTTATCAGAAATAAAAAAAAATTATTTATCCAAATTATTTACCATATGACCAATCACGAGACTTAATGGCAATCACTCGTAACGAAGATAATTTCAATATATGGCAAAAAGCATGTTAGAAATGGATTTCCTTATTGTTTGAACAATATCTGACATTTTAAGTTAGTCTTGTAGATCTCAAAAGAATTAAAAATGGTGTTTCTTAAAGAAAGGTTTTAGTTATGTATCATCGTTCATATTTTATGAAACAAATATTAAACAAACCCATAAGAGGAATAATTTATTAAGTAAACATCCATCAATCTTTCGAATATTGAAGTTGTTTGCTATTTGTGATCATGTGATCATGAATCTTATGCGGAATTGTTATTGTTATTTTACCGGGATAATAACCGTGTTTGTATGAATGAAAGTCAGGGACCAGAACAAATCAATCCATATTTTTTTAGGATTTTGAATATAAATATATCGATGTCGTTATAGAATTTTCAAAGAGAAAAAGCAAACTAAGGAAGGTACTGATCGAAATGCAAAATAAAAAATAAGGGCAAAACCACCAAATAAATTCAATTAGAAGTTTTCTGACAACTTTGTAGTAGATTCCAATAGGTTTATATTAGAGGTTGGAACCGGTTTTAATAATTCGGGTTTATCACATGAATTTTGTGATATTATAGAATTTAATCCAATTAAAATTTAATAAATTCTAAAATATCACAAAATTCACGTGATAAACCCGAATTATTAAAACCGGTTCCAACCTCTAGTTTATATGTCGCTTTTGTGGGCAGTGTTAATTATGATAATAAAGCCTATGTAACTGCTTAATATGGTCTATTTTAATAAAGAAAAATAAAACCTTTAAAGATTAAAAATAAAAATAAAGAAAAATAAATGTTGAGGCTGGATCTCAATTTGAAAATATAAACCTAATCCACTTATACATTTTTATTATCAAAGCCAACCTAAATTCTAAGCTAACTATAAAAAAAAAAAAAAAAAAAAAGCTAAACATGCACTCAAAAATTTTTTGAAAATTTCATATTAAAGTGTGATCAAGCTTTCTTGACTGCTTATGATGGGGGTGCCAGTAGAAACCAATTTGTTTTTAGTAAGTTTTTTTTTAAATTTTAAATTAAAATACCTCAACAACTATTAAACCAAACTTGATAAAAATTTTTTTATTTTAATTCTATAACTATATAGAATTAAAGTAAAAATTTTTTATCAAGTTTGGTTTAATAGTTGTTGAGATATTTTAGTTCAAAGTTTAAAAAAAATTTACTTAAAAACAAATTGCTTGGTTTCTACTGGCACCCCCATATACTGCATTAAACTAACTCATTTACTTAATATATACTATGCTATTATGTTTGTGCCCTAAACTTTCGTTTTTATTAATTTTGTCTTTCTTCCCGAAAATATTACATTAGTTATCTTACAAAAAAAAAAAAAAAAAAGAAAAAAAAATGCAGCATGCCAGTGTACAGAGAGAATATCTAAATTCCGATTTCTTTGAGGTATAGTCAAACTTGTTTACTCTTATAGTATATAATGTATGCAGTAAGTTTTCTCACATAATATCCCATCAAATTTTCTAATATCTAAATCGACCAAATCACAAACATGTGAATTCGTAACTTTTATATCTTAATTATCATCAAAATCTACTTTATTAAGACCGTCCAAGTATATTTTTAATATATCATCAGCCGTTGGTTTTAAAGCACGGCTATTTGTGCGTTCAATGTGTCTCTGTGGGAAATATCTGGTGATAATGTGAGCAAGACCGTAGTTCCGATATTTTCCTTTACCACCTAAACATGCGTAGTAGGTAGTATATAGAACAGCTGCAAGAATAATAAACATGGTAAATACGGAAATGGGTTGAAGGAATGGTTGTTCACGAGTTGTAAGCACTTCAAAACTTCCTAAAATAGTGGTTGAATGTAAATAAAACTAAAAATAACCAATTGGTTTTTATATGTACTATATTTTACCTGGTTTAAGATGAATAAGACCAGTTGCACTATTATTTGTTCCAAAAGCATTAGATGCTACTCCTATTTCAGATCGGAAATCCACTTGCCATTTCATGGTTCCGTTTAAAAACACATGTCTCTTCCAGAAAAATGTGAATGCTCGTTCACGGTTGGCATCAAATTGTGTTAAGCTATAAGGACTTAATATTTGTGGTGTCTTGAGTGAAGAAAGTACACTGGCTGAAGCTTCCTTGTCTGACAAATCGAATGGATTCCATATCATAAATTGCATCTTGGAAATTGTCGATGCATTGAAAAATGAATATTTAACGAACATAGCGGATTGGAAGGCGGTCCAATTTTTTGGTTGTACTACTGGCTTGGCAAGAAAAAGTGGTGTAGTTGTTTGAAAAATATAGCATCCAGTAAACCATCCATTATATAAACTATCACCAGTAACATTCACATATTTAATTAAATTGGGGCAATTTATCGAGGTATTACCATAAATTGTACAGTTAAAATTGTATTGCACGTCGTCCGTGCATAAAGAAAAAGCTGGTGGTGGAAGACTATCGACATTTTCAAAAGATACCGTTGTATAAGTAAGGTTTGATCTACCTATATCGACTACTGTATTCGCGATAAGATATATTATGAGAATAATTGCAAAAAAAACTTGAAGAATAGTTGTTAGGAGCCTTCGGAAATTCTTTCCTGCCATTGATTATTTATGAATTATATAAGAAATCGGATTTAATTAAGAATATGTATTTAAAAAAAACTTAGGTAACAAAACAAAGGAGATGCCAGCTCTCTGTATTAACGGGTTAAAGAAAGACAAGAAATAAAAACGAACTTATTGGGCTTTTTCAGAAAAATGGGAAGATGAAATCCATTTTGTTACTAATAAAAAAAACCCTGATTTTATATTGTATCTCATGAAATGGATATTTCCATAATAGTTCTACAAAGGTTTTATATCGATTGTAGTCAGTAACATCACATTGGATCGAATATCAGAACATCTTTCAATGCATCATCCTTTACAAACGAGTACAATTTTTAAAGAACAAAGGTAATTTAACTACATACTTATTAATCTCCCAAATATAGCAAATTATTGTATAACGTTAATCTTTGAAATTGTTCTACATTAGGGCATCTTTCCTTTTTTGAAGTGGAGGTAAATCATTACGTAGCCTAACGACTTTTAAAAAGTGTTTTGATTGGCTAATCAGAAAAAACTCTGGTTGGCCAAAATTAAAGAATTTATCTTCGTTACTTCAAAGATTTGTATCTCTGATATTTTTATGGTATTTCGTGGAATGCTTTATTTTTAATATCTTGCTTACGTGAAGCTCGAAACATTTATTCGAAAGAAAATATTATTTTTATTAGCCAGTATGCTCTAAAAGTTAAAAAAAATACATAATACTATTATCGTCCTACGTTTCGGCACGATCAGAATCGCTTCTAATATAAAAGTTGGTGGAACACTTGATCTAACTGAAACTTTTATATGAAAGTTAAGCTTCGAAACATCACCTGAAAAAATTTCAGATGGCTTATATTAGCCGCGCAACCAAAATTCAGCGGATCGACCAAAATCAGGGGTCGGAAAAGGCCGGAATTAATAAATTCTCCTACACATCAATTTGAAGATCGGTTATACAATTGATAAAAAAATTTTTTATACGTTTTACAATACTTTTTTTAAGAAGCTCGCGTAACTTATCTCTGCTATGAAACGTGATCTAGTTTATTAAACAAACTTTGAAGCTTTTGTACTATATTTTAATAATTTTGGTTGAATTTCTTTGAATCTCACAACTTTTTTATTAAGTTTTACTACAAAAAAAAATTTCAAAATTTAAATACAGCCAAACTCCTTTATAGTTACACCTTTGGGATACAAAATACTGTGATTATTATTTTTTTTTTGTAAATGCCATAGTTTAAACATTATTTATAAAATAGACAAAAATCTATATTTAAAGATTTTAAAACTATATTTGTGCTATTAAGAAGGCATCCAATATAATATTATACTATCTAATTTTTTATGTAGTGTTATTATTAATTATTTCAAATTAGTTAAATAGCTAGAGTAGGTTAAAAAAACTTAAAATTGTAATTTCTTTTTTATAATTTGTAAAGAAGTGTAATTGAATTTTAATAAAGATAAAGGCATGATCTCACTTTTAAAAATTAAAAAAAAAGGGTGTGGCGACTTAGAGTAGTGGTTAAGTTGTCACCCCCAAGCGGCAGGTCTAGAGTTCGAATCCCAC
>CAJVPZ010002704.1:0-12024 GCA_910592135.1 Racocetra fulgida | reverse complement strand
GAGAAAGTATGAAAGATTACGGGTAGAACTTGCGCATGTTTTTCAATTGACAGCACACTTTCTTGTTAAGATAGAAATAATAAAAGATCCTGATATTTCGTCGTTAATCATGACGTTTGTTAAAGAAACCATAACTTTTCTTCGCGATCCTGAAGTTACCAATGACTGGGATTGGCAGAAGCTCCGCCAGTATTTTTGTGGCGTGGTTGAAAAATTTTATGATGGGCTTTGCATTTTAAAATCCGAAAACAATGAAACGTCCAATGAAATGTCACTAGAGATGCGAACGTTAATTTTTAAAATGATTGAAGAATGGTGTGGTCATGGCAAGAAGGGTGTTCAATACCGAGCGAAAGAAACAAGTATGTTGACATCAATAATGGATCAATACAGAGATTCTGAAGAAAGGAGACCTTTAACCACACAATTAGAAAGTGACAGAAAAGCGTTAGAGTTTGCTGCGCTAAGCGCTATGGCATCATTATGTGTAGGTACCTTGTTAGGATATATGTACTATGATAATATTACGGCATATATAATAACTTTATTATCAATAATAGCGTGGAAATCTTGCTAAACAAGATTCTGGAACAAAGAAGCAGTTGTTGGATGCTGATTGTGTGTTTCCTTGGATACAGTCGGTGTTTGAGGATCTGCAAGATAGGCTACATCCAATTGCACGGTCAGTTCAAAATCTAGTGATCATTTAATTTATTTTATCTCATCTTTTATCAAAATAATAACGTAATAAATAAAATAATAGGAAAGCACTTAAGGGTTTGTTAATTTCTAATTCAAACACTCCGAATTTTCTTGAAGTTCCAATCCGACTATGCTATTCGGGAAATCCAGCTAGTAAGAGCACCCAAGGGTATTTTTTAGCATTAGCTGAAGTTTTCTTTGAAAATAAAGACTACCCTTTTCAAGATAATCAGCCCTCTAATGTGCTGGCTTTAGCATTGTTTAAAACTGGGGATGCTGATTTAGAAGTCCGTCAAAATGCTCTAAAACTATTAAATATTATAGAAACAAGATTTTATAAGGAGAGTTGCACTGATGAATTTAAAGTCGGGATTACCAGTCAACTATCTTCTATATATAAGCAAGCGCAACTTGCGTTATCAACTCGTCTTGCGCAAAACGCTCGAAAAAGAGATGAAGAAAAACGTATTGCAAATATAAATAACGATGATACTGATATTCGTGAAGAAACACATTATATGTTATCAGAGTCATCAATGAGATTTGAGAGTATTCCAGAAAAGGGCAAGAAAGAAATGCTTCGTTATTTAGCACCATGGGTTCGGAACATCGAATTACGTTTTACTGATAGAGGGGAATTGCACCCGACAACTTTTATAATGATATCCAATCTTTTTTTCATAACTGTTAAGTATGGTGATATATTTGTCAGAGAAATCGAGAAACTTTGGCAGCAGTTAGTTATGGGAGAACATGCTCGTAACATTCGCGCAATAGTCAAATTCTTGATTGATGTTGGTTTAGAAAAACGGAATCCAATATTTGTTTTTCATGCAAAACGAGTTTTTGTTTACATTGGACGTACACCTACTTGTGCGGCAGTTATCGAAGCACTGATTAAAGAAATTACACCGAAATCAATGACTCCTCAACCAAAAGAAACTCTAGAACATGAGAATTATAATTTTAGTGGAATGTTTCTTGCTAAAATTGAGGAAGCAATGCCACCACATAATAAAAAGCCTGTATTTTCATCTGGTCAATTAGCGATGTTATATATGGTGGATATGGCAATAGAAGCTGGGCCTGTTTTTGAGTTTCATCTTCCCAAGTTATTTCATGTTTTGTTTGTGCAATTGGATTCACCTAATCCGCTTATAAGCGAAGAGACTAAAGCACTTTTGGTGAATTTAATTCATTCAATTATCCTTTGCAGGTCGGTTTATCCTGAAGTTATTAAACTTGGTCATTCCTTGGTTGCAGAGTTAAAAGCTAAAGAGTCACAATTGTGGGCATACGAAGATATAACATATTCTAATCGAAATATTAAAAGTTTATCGGATTTAGAAAAATTAGCTAAAGATGTAGTAACTATATTTGGTGTTTCTCTATACGGGGAGACCAATAGTGAGGATCTCAAACAATTCTGGGGTGAAATAGCATTAACATGGGCAACATCTTGTCCTGTTCGTCACATTGCATGCCGATCTTTTCAAATATTTCGTTCATTGAATCCTGGATTCAACTTGAATATGCTCGCAGCTGTACTTGCGAGGTTATCCAACACTATATCCGATAATTCGGAAGATATTCAAGGATTTGCTTTGGAAATTCTAATCACAATTAGTCATGTCGTTGATGGACTTGAACCTGATACAAAAGAAATATTTCCACAATTATTGTGGGCGATTATTGCATGTCTTCAAACTACGAATGAACCAGAATATTTGGAAGCATTATCCATCCTGGATAAAATTTTAGATAAATACAATGTTTGTGATGAAGAAAATCATGAAATATTTTGGAGTTTCTTTCCAGAGAAATGGCTTGGAACATTTAATGGAGTTCAACCTTTATTAATGAAAGGAATTGGTTCATCTACAGCGTGCCAAAAAAACGTTTGATATGCTTAAAAAGTTGCTATTTATACATGATGTTCGACTAATAGATCCTACACCAGGACGATATTTATATTTGCTTCTTGCTAATCTTCCGCGACTTGTTCATTCATTAGAAGACGAGAGCATCCGAGAAGAATGTAAAGAGTGGGCAAAATATTTATCAGAAATAGCAGAACAGCAAAGTCGACATAACCTCCTTAATGTACTGAACTCTTATAATAAAGGAAGATTCAGAACTAAAGACGATTTTTTAAAGCAGGTCATTTTAGTTCTCAGAGACAATTATTTTCCAGATTATGAAGTGCAAATCTTATTGTTTCTCATGAGTCTCCTTGCAAACAAAACTCCATATTACAAACTTAAAACAATGACAATTCTTAAGATGTTATTACCACATATTGATACACAAAGAGATGAATTTACTAAAATAGGCTCTGAATTAATTTTACCACTTCTCCGTCTTTTAAATTCGTCATATTCACAAGAGGCTTTAGAAGTACTTGATGAATCCATAACTATTTCAGTTTCCCCTGTGAAAGACAAACAAATAATGCGTATGAGTCTTAACTCGAGAAGGGGAAAGGAGATAGATGGTGCTGCCAGCCTATTTGGAGATCCCGATGAACATGGTTGGGCAATTCCTGATCGACAAGCATCCATGGAGGCTACGAGATTAAATGTACATGCAGTATGCTATACGTGTAAAAAAGCCCCTCAACAGGATCCTAATTGTCAAGATGATCCAGACTATCTACTATTTTCTGATATTAATATTGACATGAATAGGGGATATAGCGATGAGACATCAACAGATCATAAAATTCAAGATATTGTGTCGAAACTTCAAGATTTGAACGAATATTTTATTTTGAGCGATGATGTACTTAGTAATAATGGAAATATATCTGGTAATTTGAATGGAAGAGCCATGACCATAACAACAACATTTCATAGTAAAACGCTTAGTGATGCTGAACATGACTTTGAAGAATTTGATGATGGCAAATCATCAGTGAATATTGACGATTTAATGGCTGATGAGTCACATATTGAAACGTATATGATAAATAATGACGATATTGATACTATGTCACCGCAAGAACAAGATGAACAGGATGATGTGCTAAATTCAGCATCATCAACTGATGAAGAAGATATAAATTTACCGGATGACGATGAATCAGTACAGTCTGATGGAAATAGTAGCTCATTCAATTTAGAATGTAAAGTTCAAGAAACTTAAGATTCTATTGACAAATCTTTACATAGCTTTTTCAGTTTTTTCACCTTCCATGTAACATTCTTTAATACATTTTAAGAATATCCAACATTATTTGTTTCATTCAATCATTTAATTTTTTCATTGCATTTACAAAGATTTATGTAGATTAGGATTTATTTAAATCTTTATTTTTTTTAAAAAAAAACTGTATTTTTATGATGTAATTATTTATACTTTTTTTTCTAAACCATTAAATAAAGAGAATGAAATATAATTTCAAATACTTTTGTCGAAAAGCATAGATTTATTTGATTATTTGATACTCTTAGTTTGCAATTGACATGTGTCAATTGATGTTTAGAAGTCTATAAGCAATGTTTACGAACTTGACAGAAGTTTGGATGCCACATGAGCGGATTTGTTTATATTTAGATATGTCAAAATTCGATTTTGCAACGTACGATCAAAACATGTTATAGAACATACCTCTTACAGAAGCTCGTGCCGTACTTATTAGTTAAATTAATTGACATACTCGAATTATGTATATAAATTTACAACAAAAAGATATTTTAATTAAGAGAATTTTTTTGTTAAAGCCCCAAAACTAGTTTTATAATTAAATTTTGAGATGATTGGTTTTTTAAAAAGGGAATATTATTAATATTATTATAGGGCTATAATGTCGTAGTGCTACCCATATGTAAATACAGGTTGGTGTAACATGTAAATCAAAACAATCTAATCTTTACAAAAATAAAACATTTAATTAGATTTAGATTAAAGCTGGAGTTAAGGTTAGGTAAAGCATAGGTTATACTAAAATTTTGCAAGAAATTTTTTTAAATGATAGTTTTTTACAAAATTGTTTTTGCTACACAAAGGGGTGATCTGCATATTACACCTGATCTTAAATTTTAATTTGTCACAATACTCTAGCAATATAGTGCTATAACATTATAAAATAAATCTATTACATTTAATCTTGCAATTTTATTGATCAATTAAAGGGGCACAAAGTGTATAGTGCTCTGTTTAGTCTTGTTTTTAAAAAAAATCAAATACTATTAATATTTTAAAATTTGGATATTTCATAAAATAGGTAGACAATATAAGAAATAAACTTCACTAATTTTTTTTTTCACTTAGGCAAAATCATGTCACTGACATTGTTTATTAAAGTCTTTATCTTATAGAAGATATAAAACAATAAAACTTAAGTCCTGACATTCTATGGCTACTACTTTCTCAAGTGCCTATAGGTGATTTGTCACACCAGCAGGATGGTCACAATTATAAGCCTGTATCAGCTCTATAAAAATTACATACTACTATCTAAACTAGTCTCTACTCTAATCTACATATATAGTATATCTAAAATAAGAAAAAAAGCTGGTGACAAGGTAAAAAAATAGTTTCTTCGATATTAACACCATAGAGAGGTCAGAAAGGTCAGAAATTCATACTAGAGGTCTTAAGTTATTGTTTGTTTGAGTTGTCACATTTGAGGCACATAATCTACATGTCTAGTTCTATAGAATCTACATATTTATTGTGATAGGTAAAACATAAACCATGTAACTGATTTGGTAAGTAAATGATATATTGATCTTTTAAAGGGGGTAAGCTAAATCATTTACTTTTTTACAAAATTTTCCTCAAAAAAAAGTGGAGGATCAATAATAATATGTGAGGTTTTTCTTGTAAGTTTTACAGTTATATAGTTCAGTTTCCTAGTATTTACTCAATATTCCTGCCTAGAGACTCTTGCACTACTTGTTTCTAGAATAAACCTTCTAGTTTGGATGTCGAATATGCTAGGGAGTCATCGAAGAAAGGAAAACTTGACCCAAGGCACAAATCTGCCTAATATTCTTATATGCCCACTTCTAGGTATTTCACATATTGTAGGCTTCGTTAACAACAAGTTTGCTTAGTGCAAAACCAGGAATATTATTATGTCCACTATATTACTTTTCTATATTGCTGACTGTAGTTTGTAGATTGTTGTTGACCGAGTGATTGTTGAAAAGAGTTTAACTTCAGACTTATGAAATAAGCTTCACTAATAATTAGTAATTATTAATTTTTTGATTTACAAGTCTACATAATCATCTTAACTCAACTAGTTCAGAGGAGATTTTAATCAAAATAAGAATTGAAAAAGGATTTCTCTTTGTTAGTGCTTCAGAAAATAACTAGCATGAAGAAATCATTAGCAAAGTTAATAAGTTTGTAAAGTTTGTTTACCAATTCTATAAAACATCACAAAATTTTATTAAACAGCCAATATAAATATTTAACATCTAATTATATATATAGCCTTTAGTTTTAATCTATCTTAATTATAATACTATAAAGATATAGAAACTTAATAAAGTTAGAAGTTGTTATACTTCCAAGTAGTAAATTAAAAGTTCAAATTCAACTAGTAATAAAATTTAAATTTATAAGATGCATTTAGAAAACTGTATCCTATTGGATTAGCATCTGTAATAGGATCACATCAGCTTGTGAAAAGTAGTGAAATATTATTGTAATGTATAAATTATATAAAATCTAAATAAAGCTGCTAAATAAAACTAGTGAATTAGAATACAAAAGTTTACTTGGCAAGACTTAAATAGAAAGGAAGCATAGATCTTTAGCAGTACTATATAAAGAATTATTAACTAAGAAATTAGAAAACTGAACAAAACTGAAGTGTTTAGCAAGCACTTTACTAATCAAACTAATAAATAACTAAAAAAATTAATTATCCTTTCAAGCTATTTAGATTGGGAGTTTAAGATAACTAATAGTACAGTTGATAGTTTGCAAAGTAGATACTGGGGTTTGATGAACTTTATAAGGGCAAAAATTGGTAATAGTAGCAACTTTGGCATATAAGTACTTGTTTTTAGACTTAATACAAGTTACCAAAATCTAGATTAACTGAATTGTAAGTATGAAAAGCTCTAGCAAACAATGTCTTGAGGATAAATTAGTTAACTATATTAGTAGTTCTAAAAAAATAGAATAAAAATTTGGAACTTTTTAACTAATTATAATAATGATTAGAGATATATGGTAATACAAGTAGATTTGCTAATTTTAAAAAATTTTTATAATAAAGTTTATAAAATATGTTTTCAAGAATATATTCTATAATAAATATATATCCTATATTATTAATAAATTATTATTTTCACAGATTCATAATCTATAATAACCAAGTTTAACAAATTAATACAATCACCACCTACATCTAACAAATGATATTTCTACAATTACTGGCCAATCTGGCATACCTTACTAAATATTATTATAGTATATAAACTCACAATTATATTTTAAAAAGTTACAGCATATAATAATAATATTTTTAATAATACAGCTAATAATTTAGCAAGAAATGCAAACTATTTCACAATACTTCAATTCTCATACAACAATATTTACAACCCATTATATTATATTCAGTATGAAAAGTATACATTCAAACAACCAATTTGCAGTTCTGTTAAAAATATATATAATGCTTATATAATAGCTATGTGGTCATCACAATACCGAATAGATAATGTTATAGCTATATCACACAAATTAACTAGAATGCAACCTGGCTTTACCTTAATAATAACTCCAAAAGATCATCCAACTATACCAACTTTAAACTTTATCAAGAAAAAACTTTTAGATTAAACTTATGCTTAACATAGTCCCAACTCTGTCTTATCAGCATACACTATACTCTTCATTGCTCTTAGTAACTAATTGCATTACATGCAATATATCAGAAAGCCAATTATACTAGCTCATATGTTCTAATCAATCCAACTTCAAGTTTAATAGTTATCAATACTATACAACAGTTTTTTCACCCAAATAAACTCGATATATCTAGAACTAAACTTTAAAAATTATATACTAAACTCATTAACCATCAGAGCTTTTCATTTAATAACTAAAACAATAACACAAATTTGTATTTTATTATACAAAGATTTATTCCTATAACACCAATACAAATAATTAAAAAATATATAGATTCTACTCATATGGCTATTAATATCACTATTCAACTTCTTCTTAAATTATCACAAAATATTTACAATCAAATTTGGAAACCTTACTGTATAAAGTTATTAGAATAGAAACAGCAAAACAATATTCCTACTCAACCTAATCAAGAATAAAATCAAAATTAACAAACCACCAACACTACCAATAAAATATACAATTGCTACAGAATAACAAATACTTATAGCTGCCTTTGTAACTTACCAGACCAACAACATACTGATAACACATATCTATCTTTTAAAAAAGTTATTTGAAAAATATCTCTATAGACAATTTACAAATATAGTACAGTCAGGGAATATACCGAATTAGGATAGCATAGATCGCTCCTTTTACGGTAACGAAATATCGATCAGGCTATTCTAGATCATTCTACATGTGATCATCAGCTCTGTGCGACTAGCCAATAAAATTGCAAGCCCAAAACGTAACGACCAAGAATTTTATTACTATACTACGTACGTACTGTATATACGTATGTACATATATACAACGCTTTACCTACAGCAATTGGATATTTAGATTAATAACTCTATACAATGAAATTTTGTTTTGACGACTGCATGGGACAAATCGCCATTTATTGACATAAATTCAAGTGAATTTAAAGCGAATTATACAGGTAATATGAAAATGAAAAACCTTACAGAAACTTATACTATAATTTAAAGAATATCATTATAGCCTTTTAATTTATTAAAAAACCTTTAAATTAAAGATCCTAATAAGTTTAAAGCTGCTGTCATTTGAGCAAATCATCCCGTCCCTTCAGTGTGTAGGATATTTTACTTTAAAATTAAAATTATATGCAATGGAAAAATGAGTATCATTACCGATAATAATTATTTTATAGACATTACCTTTATTATGGTTTTTTATAATCTTTTAATTCCATTTTTTAGAATGATTGGAATTGGATATTGTACAAAGCAAAATGATAAAAAAATAGATGATACTTATGCTTAGTAATAGTGAATTTTTATTTTATTTTCTTATTATTATAGATTAACACCTATCACTATATTATATCTTTAGGACAGAAAAACAAGACAAATAAATCATAGGCCGTGGTTATCATGGTGATGATGGATATTCTTTTTATTCAGGAAGTGGTGGGCTATATGGTTTATCAGATCCTCGCAAATATACTACTAGTGATATAATTGGATATATGGGCAAATATGATGAAGTATTTGAAGATTTAACTAGATCACTAGAAATTAAACCAGATAATACAATAGCTTAAGATATAGAGGTGAAATTAGTTATATAAAGGACGAATTTAGGAACTTGGCTTAAATAATTTGCTATCAGAATAATGCATTTTGTATAATGAATCAATCGTTAACTTGGAGGAATTATTAAGAATCAAAACGAATGATAAATGGGCAAAGAAAAGTTTATAAATTAGTTAAGATGATATATATTTTAAATTTTTTTTTATTTAATTCAATATTTAATTTTTACAATAATAATTTATGAAAATAAATATGTAATTTCTTAAGCGTAAATATAAAATTTTTAATAAATATAAAAAAAATTTTTTTAAGCCAAAAACCTTTGAATAAATTTGCCAGGATATTTAAAATTTTTATTGCCGAAGTTCATTTTAATTGACCTGCCTTACGATCTAAACCCAACACAAAGGCACGCAACTTAAAATATTTTATAATTAATAAATTTTTGTCTATTCATTTTAAAAAATATAACTTTTAATTATAAATACTAGTTACCTAAGTTAATTCTACTTTTAGTATAAAATACTATGTTTTCCCTAGCATCTAACTATATCACCAGTAGTATATCCAGGCATGCTGCTTCCTAAACAAAAAGAATATCCATCATCACCATGATAACCACCTGTCCTAAAAATATAATATAGATATTAGTCTATAATAATAAAATAAAATAAAAATTCACTATTACCAAACATGAGCTATAATTTGAATCGCCTATTTTTTATCACTTTGCTTTGTCAATATCCGATTCTGAACATTCTATTAAAAAAATTTTTACTTCGACATGCTTATTTTACAGGTCCTAATTATTTTAGTAATAAAATTTGCCGTAATGGAGTATTTAGTGGATTATTAAGCTAAATGCTCTATAGTTATAGCAAAAGCTTTTTCACAAAGGTAAGAAACTTAAAAGCATATAATTTGTGATTAAGGTTACCTTCTTACTTTTCAGCTTGTGTGTAAAAGAAGCTTGGATTTCGGGTCTCATCTACTTTTTTAACAAGCATTAACTCGCGTGGATTATTGTGGATTATTTAAACTAGGTATTTTATATTGTCTACTTGTGCATATTCTTGGATTTTTAATAAATTAGAAGAACAAAAAATTCACGAAAAATGCAGGCAAAAAGATGTGCAAGAGCCAATCAAATTTGAGAATCAATGCGTAGATCATTTTAGAACCCGATTTCTTAATTCAGTATATTCCCTGACTGTAGTATACCAACTAATAATATTATACATTATCAAATCTAAATGAGTTTTAATCACTCTAATAGATTTAGATTGCAGATAAAATAGTCTAAGTCTCTTTCTTGTAAAAATTTATAAAGTTTAGCTTTGGCTAGAGAAACCCCTTATGGATTCTTAATACAAATTATTAAATAAAGATAAAGGCAAAACCTCACCTTAAAAAAAAATAAACTAGGAACTGGGAACTAGTATAAGTCCAGAGCATGAAATATATAAATTTTTATTGATCAGTAAAATATGATTGGTTTATAATCATGTGATTAGATGGACAGAAAATATTGCAAATTACACTTTATATAGAAATAGAGAGTCTTCTGCTTTGCTCTGAACTAATAAATTATTATTTTATTTAAAATACTAAATACAATTTAATTTTCTAGACAAATTTGTCTGGAATACAGTTTAAGAGATAATGTAAGTTGTAAATAGACTACTATATTACAAGCTTTTTTTTTGCATATTCTAAATACACTTATCAGAGACTCAGTAGTATATAGAATGGCTAAATTGCATAAAAAACTATCTAAGTATATAGGCTTTGAGTTTGAACAAATTTGAATACCATAACAGAATATAAACAACAATGTTTTTGGGGAATGATTAGTTATTTTTTTTTTTTGGTGTTCAGATGGGATCTTGCCCATAACTTTATTTATTGTTAATACTTTTATTACATATATTACTACATTTTCGTATTTACATATATCAAGTACACCAAGCTCAGACTCAGATCCTATTGGTTATCTACGCTCTGGCCGAAACCATTACTTGCGCGATAGATGTCCCATCCACTATCTGGCTACTGATCTATTATCTGGGATCCAAACCTACCAGAGCGGTACATCCTTATAGATAGCACTCACCCAGTATTTTTCCACCCTTCACTAGTCCCATTTTGACAATCCTAATTGTTTTATTGTAATACTCTAGATTCATCAACTCATTGATTTAGCTGTAATAACTCCAGACTACTTAACCAAATTATTACTACAGTCACAACTTAATACCTCAAATCTGCTAAACTAGACCTTCCTAATAATCAAATAGATGAACTTATTTATAAGATACACAATCATGAAGCTTTTAATCAATCAGCTACTCAACCAAGCTCACACTATATTGAACTTACACTAAAGGGTTTAATTTCACTATCTCTAACAAATACTATTTAAAATTTTAATATTTCTTACAAGATTGCATCCTATACTGCTATCAATATACTATTTAAAATTAATGAACAATTAAATAAACAAATATAGAAACTATACTGTTCAAACTTCTCTAATTAGAAAAAACAACAAAAATTAATCTACCCGTACTCCAACACTTCAAATTCAGTTCAACTATCAACTACTGCCAAATGTACCCACCCAATATACACTTATTTTTGCTTATGCGAAGAGCCTGATCAACTACATACCTGCTTTAAGATTTTCTCACCAGTTGGTTAAGCAAGGAAGAAATATTATATATGGTCTAATAATTGGGTAAACTACAGTATATCTTTAAACTCTATATTATCTATTTTAATCTAGATAAGTCTTTGGCCACTCTAGTAGGTTTAGGTTGCAGATAAAGTAGTCTGAGCTTTTATTCTTGCAATGTAGTTTTATTTTTATTTGTACTAGTACAAACTGTAGTAACTA